>JAECUM010002357.1:0-162288 GCA_016617855.1 Megalonaias nervosa
GAAAACAATTTCGTCCTGTGATTTTTTTTTTTTTTTTTTTTCGAGATACATTGACTGATCATGTCTTTTTGATATGCCCCCTTGCCTTAGCTAGGTTAGTTCCAGTGTTGTGTTGTAGCGAAATGTCATGAAGCTATCAGTAGCTAGGCCTAGTTTTGTTGTCAGTTACATTGACAAACAAACTCTTGCACATTCACAGGCATGTTTTGATACCTGATTGACCATTAACCCTTTGCAGAGTCGGTTAGCAACTATCATTGCCAGATTTCTGCATGTTATCCTTAATGATAAAAACATACAAACTTGTGTTTCGAAACTTGAACAATAGTATGTAAATAACAATTTTGTGTTTTAAGAACAGAATCGGTGATCTGGATATTTCAAATGCCTGTTGTAGACTGTTTTGTCATAAAATTAGTTTGAAACTGTAAGTGAACCAGTAACGGGGAAATACATCACTGTGTGTGGAAGTACCAGTTTAAAGTTTATTCGATTGTCTGTTTTCGAAAATCATCGTGCGAATATATTCAGAAAAATATGATTCATGGAAAGCAAAGCCTAGGTATTATGTTATTTGAGATTTAACTTTAAATGCAATTATATAGGTCAGAAACGTAAGAAACAATGCTATGTTGTGGAATTTGCAAGAAGCGCCATATGGTCAAAGTTGTTTTCTGACTTGACTCGTATTTGTGAATATACGGAAAAAAGAAGTGCAGCTTTTTCTATCTAGCCAATGCCTAAAATTACTACAGATATATAGACAAATAAAAAAACACCCAAAAATTTGCAATCCTATCAACAGACTGTTGAAATGAAGCTACATAAAGTGAGCGGTAACATTACGAAAATCGCTCCTTCTAAAAATAGATGCACTCACATGTCTGTGTTGATTCGGTTGGGAAGAAGGGTGTAGTTCATATACCGACTATAAAGGAGCAATGTCTGTAATTTTACAAATTTTAGTGTTATGTATAAATAGTTCTGGTAATGTTTTATTTGCCAGAAAGAAATTAGGGCGAACAGTATGATCTGAACACATGTGCATTTGCCCTCATGTACATGGTACAGGGGTTGTTTGAAATGATTTTAGAAATATTTCAAAGTGCCATTATTGTGAACTTTATTAAAGTATTTTTAAAAATTGATTAAGGGTAGTTGATTAAGCACTTTTACTAACTTGCATTTACAATAATGTAATCTGGTTACTCAGTTAAAATTTGTTACAATGTTGTTTCTATTATTCTCTTTTCAAGTGATATGGCCAAAATAACTCAGAAAATTTTCTACTTGAAAATAAAGTATTGCTTAAATCCAATGCTAAATGCAAATATGAATACTGGGAAATAGAGGGCATAATTCAAATAAGAGAACACACACACACACACACACACACACACTATATATATATATATATATATATATATATATATATATATATATATATATATATATATTGCGTTCCTTGCTTCGTGTCCACTTCTCCCTGTTGAGCTCTCACTTCTCCCTGTTCTGTCCAAAAGGAGAAGTCACTTCTCCCTAAAATTCAAGTCTAGCTTGACCCCTGCATTCGGCATAGTTTATTCCCCCCATAATACCCCCACCTGGAGGTAAGTGTGGGGGACCTCCACCTCTTTAGAAAATTTCTGGCAGCATGTCTCTAAATACAATATCTTCATGTTACTTGAACATTGATTTTTTTAAAAAATTCTTAGAAGAAAGGAATGCTTATTATTATATGGGGCTATCCTAGTGCAGGCAGTTCATCCATTTTTCAATGTTATGACATTGTATCAGCTGTTTGCATGTGGTCAAATAGTCACATAAGCCCGGTGAACGGTATGAGGCCAAATGAGGCTTTCTTTATTTCCATTGTATTATAAGTTTACCCTTTGTAAATAGATGTACTTGTTTCTTCAGGTTAATGGGAAGAACTTGAAAACAGCCACACATGAGGAAGCTGCGGCAACTCTGAAGAACACAGGTGATACAGTGGAATTAGTTGTCCAGTATAAGCCAGAAGGTGAGAATACTTGAATAATCATGGATAGAAATCTTAAGATTTGTGCCAAATTTAAGAATTCTTTAATGACTTTCACCATTCCACATTTGTAATAATTTGCCGAAATTGTTAATGATACATTGTAAAAGTTTGTGATGGGGTTGAGTGGTTTAAAACATTTTGTGGAAAAAAAATCTTGTGCTTCCCAATCCACTGGAGGTGGGAGGCATTGTCGGATTTTCACCCAAGTATTTATCAAAAATGTTTAACTTCGAAAACTTAAATGATATCTTTCTAAGTTAAATAAATTTACAAATTATCTGGAGAAAAGATATTTTTAAAATTAAACAAGCAAACACATATGTCCACTGGCATATGACAGTCTTATACTGACCAACAAAATCAAGCACCTTGGGCCAGTTTGTATGACTCTCGATTATTAGAATATTATACATGTTATCTGTGGTGAAGGGAAAGAAAAAATGTTTGGTCTGTTATTTTAAGGACTTCCATAGTAGCCATATCTTAATAGCAGTGACAGCAGCTTCAAAATACTGTACTAAGCAGTTTGATTTCGCTTGACTTGGACTGCCTTTCAACAAATGTTCACTTTATTGTAACGAAAAAAAAGTTATTAAAAATGATTTTTTAAAAATAATTGTCTTTCTTTGCTGGAAAGTAGGGAGATGTAGTTGTCACATTTCTTATTAGCAAGGACAATGCATCAACATTAATATTCAGCGTTGAAGTTTGTGCAGTAAAGTAACTTATACATTAGTGTCCATATTCAAGTAAAACTTCCATACAAAGGTAACCCGCTATAATGCAGTCATTTGGGTCAATAACTACTGACAGTATTATGCACTGAATGATGTTTTAACAAGAATAATCCAACTTTCTGTGAATGCATATACAAGTGTTGGGGTGGGGTAGTAGGTACAAGCAAAGCATCAGTCAGTGAGAGACATCTGAGACAAGTGGGAAGCCATGATGCAACCTTGTTATACCTGATTTTGTATTATCACAAAGAACATTATAGTATGGATTCCCTGTATAATGTCACCCTATGATGACAGTCTCGGAATCCAGTATCCTCTGTGTTGGTAAATTATATCATCATCACAATGCCATTTGCAGGTGAAATGGATCATTCCATAGAGTCTCATTTTTGGTTCAGTCTTTGTTAGATAACTGTCCTTTCAAATTACAAATTTAAATGTTTCTGTAAAAAAAAGCATTGATGAGATGGATTCAGGATGAAAATCTGAGGTGCTTTACTGTGAGATATATTAAATAATAGTACAGAAAGACTTGTCTAATTGTTTGGTGATGACCATAAGATGCACCAAGTGATCATTGTCAGATCAGATGCCAAGATTGCCAAGGATTCTCACACTCCAACTAAAACTCAATCTGTTGTCTTATTGGCTGTTGAATATATGTATGACCTATCACCACTTAGATGCCAGAATTGACCTATCACCAGTCTGATGCTAGAATTGACCTCTCACCACTCAGGTGCCAGAATTGACCTATCACCATGGCAGGGATAACCAATTCTACTCATTTTCATGGTACATCATGAAAAATTAATGTATTTTATGTTGATCTTTCACCATGTGAATTAGTTTATATTTTTTTTAGTGCATGCTGATAATTCAAGAGAAATGGTTGAAAAATGCTTAAGTTGTAGCAGTTTGAATTTGTATATAATATATATTGGCAAGCAGATAAGTAGATGACTTTAGGCCTGAATGTCTGACAGGCTTCCAGTGCACCTGTAAATCATGTGACACTTTCACCTTTGTTTGTGAAAGTATTGTTCAGCTGTCCATATGTATTGTGTTTGCAAGGGTTTGAATAAGATACTCTGAAATATTGATTACAAGTTGAATTCAAGCTTGAGTGTGAAAATCCAGTTTATAATCTAGGGGCAGGTCTTCTTTGGCCCTTGTTTTATATGGTTTGTTGGTCTGTATTAACAAAGTATAGAAGAATAACATAACCAATATTGTGTTTATTGGTTATAAAGCCCTTCAATATTTCACTGATCCTCTTATGGCTGAGTAGGTATGGTCATTGTTCCCATTAAAGAGTTTTTATCATTGTTACTTTAATTTTATCACTCAAATTTTAGTTCTTAGCTCATACAAACCAATTATAATTTAATTTCATATCATTCAATACCTAATTTTATTGTGTTGTTATGACACTACCTTGTTGAACATTCCTCATTATCAGTCTCCATTTCTTATAATTCTGGTCACATTGACGACTGTTTAAGTGTTGTAAGCCGGAGCACTGTATTTGAGGAATGCAAAGGATCAGATCACTTTCATTCAGTGGCTTGCTTCTCATGGAAATCAATTTTACTGAAAAGTATTTTGATAGAAGTTTATGCAAATTGTTATATTTACCATCTTGTACTGATAACTCCTAATAAACAGCATAGACCCAGACTTGCAGATGCAATAAGTTATGTTGGCTCCAACTTACATGCAAACATACGGTACTCTCATCATCCATCTTTTACAGCATTTTACAGGGATATAGTTTATTTAGTAGGTAAATAAATAGGCCATCTTATCCATAATTAAGGAAATTCATTGGAAGAGCAAACTTTGTCAGAATCCTGGCTTTTCTTCAACTTACTGACATGCACTTTGCTACCAGAAGACTGGAAGGCAGGCATGTGTGAACTTTGTTTTTGGTATATACCTGTATTTAAGTATGCCTTTCAGGGTTGCTGAGGGGCCATATTTGCGATGTTTCACCATAATATATATGTCTGTTAAGCCTGTAAACTTTTTTTTTTCAGAATATAATCGATTTGAAGCAAAGATTCAGGACCTGCGGGAGCAGATGATGAACACAAGTTCCACAGGAAGTTTGCGGACAACAACAAAAAAGACACTCTATGTTAGGTGAGACATTTCATTGGACATATTTTTATGAATTTCATGATATTGGAATTGATATGTTGACTTCGCTTCTGCGATAAGACCACCAGTTTCTGTATACCACTAATTAAATCCACCTATGTTGAAGCCATGTTAGTTGAAGCTCAACATGGCAGTAACTTTGGTGTGTTCATGTTTTTCTAAACATAAATCTGTTTGCTAGAACAATCTCATGCTAAACTTTGGTATTTTTTTGTTTGTAAAATATTAGTTGTGAGAAAGGGTTCTTTTGTTTAACAACAAAAAAAATCTTTAAAAAAGTTTTTTTTCCTCAACTTTTCAACAAATTTTGATTAATTTACATTTCTTGTTATGTTTGTATGACCTGCCAGTTATGAGACATCTAAGCTCAGAAAATGCTTCTTTGTTCCTTTACAGGGCGCTATTTGATTACGACCCCACAAAGGATAGTGGATTGCCCAGTAAGGGCCTTGCATTCAGATATGGAGACATTTTACATGTAACAAACGCCAGCGATGATGAGTGGTGGCAGGCAAAACGAATAGCCCCAGAAGGAGATGAAGACACCCTTGGAATCGTACCTAGTAAAAAGAGGTAATTGTTAATCCCTTCAGTTGAGTTTTCACATGCAGTATTTCTGCCTTTTGCATTACAGAGTAGAACCTATTTATGATGAACCAAAATGGACTTGTTTAGGGTATTGATTTCATTATTAACAGTGAAGCTGATATACTGAAATATTAGGTCTCCGCCATGATATGCAGAAATGCTATTGTAATCGCCCATTCAGTTTCTCAGTCAGTCAGTCAGTCTGCTCATCTGTTTACACTTCTTGTAACCAGCATAGTTCTGCAACCCTTACACATAATTGGATACTGTTTCGTTGATGAATTGTCAGTTACATGTGGATGTGCCTTTTAAAGGTTTCATCTTCTTAAGTTCAACTTTGATCAAGTTATTGCCATTTTCCCCATCAACATTGCATGTCCACTACAGCAGAGTTTTGTAACTGGCACAGCTTAAGGAATCATTCAACATATTTGGATGCGATTTGATGTGTACGTTGTTTCATAAGTCTATATATGCCGGGGGTGGGTGGGTCATCAATTCCATTTTGAATGAACCCTTGACAGTTAATTTAATATCTTCACATGGAATGTTGCTTGTAAGAGCATAGCTTGGCAACTCTTACACGTCTGGTTGACCTTTGGTTAATGAATTGCCTATTTTATGCAGATGTGTCTTTTTAAGGTTTCGTCTTTTCAAGTGCAGTTTTGAGAGTTATTGCCCCTTTCCATCAGTATTAAATCTCCACTACAGCAGATCCTTGTAACCATCCTAGCTAAGGAACCATTTACTGGTGTGGACATTGTCTCAAGACCTAGTTATACCATGTATGAGATTTGTTTGGTCAACTCCAATTTGGTTAGAGTTATAGACCTTGTCACTTAACTTTGTATGTTTACTTGGGATGTTGCTTGTAACTGGCTTGACCCAAGAACCATTCTACATATTTTACTGCAATTTGATATGAACATTGTCTTATAGCTTTACATGCCTTATATTGGTATAGTCTTACTTAGAAGAGGTATGTCCCCTGATTGTTCATATCGCCTGTCATTGGTTTCTGCAGGATAACTTGATAAATTTTGTTGGATTTCAACCATTTCTGACATGTGGCTCCTTATTTATGAGACCTTGTGTGAGTTAAATTTCCAGCATTCAATGACATCATTTACAGTAATTCACTGTGTACTGGTTTCTGCAGCATGACTTCACTAAGGTTTGTTGCATTGGAATAAACTTGGGGTTGCATCTTTATATGGATGAGACCTTGAATAAGTTTAATTTCAACAGTTGCAAATATTAGATAGAAGAGACATGGCTCCAGTCTACCAGTCTTTGCTTTCTCCACATAACTTTACTAAGGAATACTGGATAGCAGCTAAAGTTATTATGGATCTTTATAATCATCTGAGCTTGAATGAGTTGGATCCCATCATTCCATGTTATCATTTAGAAGAATTATGGCCCCGTGAATGCCCTCTTCCCCAAACTTTGGTTTTCCAGCAGAAGTTAATATGTTGAAGGCACTGCAAGCATGTTGTGGAGAGTGGCTCCGTTTGTAATGCATCCATTGCTACTAGCTCATCTACAGACTTTAGTCATCAGTTATAACTGACAATTTCCTGAATTCAGCTTTGCTGTGGACAGGATTTGATGTGTTTATCTGGATATGACAAGTCTCAGCAGAACTTGGTAGATTTATGGACATTGTAACACAGAAAATGTTGACAGGTAAAACATAGTTCTAAATACATTCTTTGACCACTGTGTAGATCAGAGAAGATAAGAGAAGATTTTGACCAGTGACTAGAAAGTATGTTTGTTTTGATAATTAATGCCTAAATAATTATTACTGAGAGGCTTTTGAGATTAATTATTTTTGCTTCTGATCCTCTTTTTAATGGATTTCTGCAAATAATTTATGGGGAAGAATCTAAACATTGGTTGGAAATAAAAAGAAAGGCAGTTATTGGTATTATCTGTTACCTTATTTAATGAGAATCTGCAATGAAAAAGAATTTAAAGGCTCTCATTGCTATATTTCAGGGTGGAAAGAAAAGAACGAGCAAGGATAAAAACTGTAAAATTTTCAGGGAAAAATAATGATAAGGTAAGTATGCAGCCCACCTTAGCAGAAGCTTGGTGTAGCAGTTATATTGTGCATGTTTGTATGTGCATGCCCACACCCTAGATTAAACTCTTTGTTCAAGTTGTTTTTAGTTCTCCTTGTCATAGACAAAAAGAACTTATGGGATGGTTTGTTGTCCATCGCCTGTCATCTGTCCATCCATTAGTTTGTTATCGCTACTACTCCCTAAACCACGTTGAAAACTTTACAGACTCCATCTTATGGTCTTGTTAGGCATAGATGAAAACGGTGCTCACACATTCAGTATACCACTGCAGTGGACATCTTGAAAATTTTGTTAATTGTTCCTCCTCCAGAATGGATGGTTATATCAACAAGGGGTTTTCACTGAAAGGCTTAAGCTGTCTGATTGGTCCTAGATGAAAATGGTGTTGATCTGATATCCTGTACGGCTGCCATGGCAGTTATCACAGTTTTTTTCAGAATGGATGGTCACGTCAGCATTGGGTTTCCACCAAAAGACTTCTTATGATGTCTGGATGGTTCTAAATGAAAATGGTGCTGATCTAGGGTATCTGTGTCCATCTTGAAAATATTGTTATTGCTACCCCTACATGGATGGTCACATCATCATCGGGTTTTTACTGAAAGACTTCTTATGATGTCTAGTTGGTCCTAAATGAAAATGGTGCCGATCTTGAAAATCTTATTGCAACTCTCCTGAATAGAAACTTGTAGTGACCTTGGGTTTTCACCAAAAGACTTCTTATTGCCAGTTAGGCTTAAATGAACAGTGGCCATCTTGAAAATCTTGTAATTGCTGCTCATCTTGAATAGATGATCACATAAACATGAAGTTTTCACTATAAGACTTATTATGATGTTGACATGGTGCTGATCTTGGATCTAATATGGCCTCTGCAGCTGCCATTTTGAAAAATATTTTTATTGTTACTCCTCCGGAACGGAAAGTCATATTGACATGGAGTTTTCACCAAAAGACTTCTTACGATGTATACTTGGATTAAAATGAAAATGGTGCTGTTATGGGGTATAATATGCCTGCCACAGTGGCTAGCTTGAAATCTTGTTCTGACTACTTCTTCTGTAAGGGCCCCAGATGGCCCAGTTGTCTAAGGCACTCGTCTTTACAGATCACAGAGTTATCACCTCTATCCACATGAGTTTAAGTCTCATGCTCAGCCAATATGGATATGTGAGAAAGCTTAACAGTAGCTTCCCATGGTTTGGTAGTTCTTCATAGGGTTTTCATGGGTTCTTCTTCCACCAAATATATTGTCCGTCATGTATAAGCTATCATGTGCTGAAAAATGGTGTTAAACCCATAACAACAACTTATCCTGAATGAATGAATGATTCTATCATCATGTGGTTTTCACTAAAAGAAAACGCTGATCTTAAATTAACATGGTGCTGATATGATGTCTACTACATCAGTAAATTTGAAAACACACTTTTTATTGCTGAGGAATATCAGAGATGGTTTCAGCACTCCGCAGTTAAAAGAAAGAAATCGTTTTATCTTGAATTCCTAGAAATTCTTAACCCGAGTAGAGTGTCAGTCATTCAAGGGACTCCTGTTACATCCTCATCATATTGGATCCTTTTTAATTTACATTTATGAAATCTCAGTGTTGGAGAAAATAGGTCACTGTAACTGAATTTTGTGATTGAAGAACACTTGTGTTTTTCATTGTTTGTTAACACCATCTGTATCTTTAATCTGATTACATTTAACTTTGCCAATGCATCTAAGTGAGCAGTACAATTTTCTTCCTCCACAAGGTGGCTTTTTTATTAGCTTAGACTTTTTTCAGGTGGGGTAAGGGCTCAAATGCAGTTCAAATCAGTCAGAATCAGCTGTCATGGCATGTCTTTTTGCAAGGCTATCAGTGCTTATTGCCTTGGCATCAGCTGTCATGGCATGTCTCTTTGGAAGGCTGTCATTGCTTATTGTCTTGGCATCAGCTGTCATGGCATGTCTCATTGCAATGCTCTAAGTGCCCATTACCTCAGTATCAATATCTATATTTTCAGCTATTCAAATGTGTTTTGATAAGGGGATTAATGTATATAAGTAACACCTTTTTAAAACATAAGGACTTAAAGGGTAGTCACATCAGCAAATAAACTTTTAAACTGTATGCAGGTCCGGATTCACACACAAGTTGTTATTTCGTCTTTATGTTTTGCAGCAAGCTGTTAATGACCGGAAGAAGAAAAATTTCTCCTTCTCCAGAAGGTTTCCATTTATGAAGAGCAAAGACCAAAGTGGCAGTGAAGATATAAGTGCTGAAGAACGTAAGTTATCTCCCTTATTGCATTATTGTGGTTATCCATCTGTGTCTCAAATTAATTATGTCGCTACTCTAAAGGGTTACATTTTCTCACTCTAATTCATGAATCATACCACTTGTAATAAAAAAAAACAACATAACTTTGAAATTGTTTTTGAAGTTCTGTAATTATTTAATAATAGGTTTAATTTGAAATGAGGAAATCTGATCATTGATAGCAGTATCTTGTGTCCAGTAAATCACAAAATATTTATCAAATTTCAGTTAATTTTTCACATGCAAATTGACGAAAATTCACTTTCAGATTGTTCAGCTAAAAAGTGATTTTTATAGCATATCATGTTATGATGATGTCCATCTATCTATTCTGTGTTACTTCCACACAATAGCAAAAGTTCTTCACCATCTACCATTGCCCGATTCTGTAAGTGGCTTGCATTTGGGGCTAGGAAAAAACCTACTGATTTGGCACTCAAAAAATGTCAACATTTAAGGTCATAGGGACCGAAATAAGGAAAACTGTCTCCACACAATATGTTGACATGTATACCAGATACTGTAATCAAACTTTGTAAATGGTTTGTATTTGAGAAAAGAAAGATAACAGTTGGTTTTGGGATCAAATGGTTGAAAGTCAAAGCTACATTGTCTCTTAGAAGAAAAATATTTTAACACATGATGGGCATATAATATACCATTTAAGGTACTCTTTAATATGGGCTAGTATGTTAACAATAATATGTCTACCGCTGATAGAACTTCAGTTTTCTTCAGTCATGAATCATTTGACTCATGTCTTCATTGCATTTCTTTCTTGGTGTTTATTGCATCATAAACAGTGGAATGTGTTTAATACAGTTATGTTCAGAATGCATGCATGTTAGAATTTGAAGTTCTTCATTTCCCTCTGTACTAATGCAATAATGTATGAGTATTACAAATACTGTTTTGTAATAAAATCAAACTGATTTTTTTCCCTCCATGCCAGCGGAAGGTAATATTTTATATGACTTTGCTTGGTCACGCTTCATGTTACTTAGATTGCTTCTGTTTTAATCACTGCCAGTTTTTTTCTATGCTATTTATGTTGTCTAACTGCACAGGTATCAGATAATCATGGAGTTTTGTTGAGAAGGAAGATAATTAGTTCATGACTTTCTTTAAGACGAGCTGAAAAGTAAATAAAATCATTGAGAAGTGTAGATTAACATTATCACATGTTTTAGGTATTGGAAATTTTGATGGTGCTAGGGTTGCTCTTATTGTCCCTTGTCTTTTCAGAGTTGAAGGGCACGTAGTATCCATTTTTTGTCCATCATATTTTCATTTCTGCCATTAAAGCCATTTGATATTAGGGGATGAAACTTGATGTAATTAAACATCAGTAGATGCATGCCACATTTGGGAGCTATGTTAAGGTCAAGGTCATAGCTCAGTATTTAATATTTTCATGACACTTTCCCATCTGCTGTAAAACTTTAGCGTTGTTTGAGATTAAGGGATGAAATTTTGTATATTTGTACATCACTGAAAGGTGTCAGGTACCACAATGGGGGTGCTATCTTCAGTATCAAGGTCAAATATTTGACATATTCCATCATTGTTTTCCCCACTTTACTGTTTTAGAGCTGTTTAGGTGATTCAACTTTGTATGTGTGTGTGTGTGTGTGTGTATATATATATATATATATATAAAGAATACAAATCATATGGAGAATAACAGTCCTTTCAAGTGCACTAGATCCAGCAAGGGATCATGTGTGTCAGGGATTGATTAAGATAAATGCAATAAACTGACAATGAACAGTGCAAAACTAGTATCTAACTAGCCTGAGCATTTTTGAGTTTTTTTCAGAGGCAAATGCAATACATAAGACAAGCAAATAAAACAGAAAAACCATTGTGTTTGCAAAACTTTACATGACTGTTTCTACATATGATAGAGACCAGGGCATTTTCTAGCACAGTGACTAGAGAAAAACTAAACATACATGGTCCAAACAAAACATGCAAAACCGAGAATGTAATTTATCTCATCACGTGTAAGATCTGTAGCCTTCAGTATGTCAGAGAAACTGAAAAGCTATACAAAAGGATCAACATTGGTAGATCTGATTGGATGACAAAGAAGCTGTACAGAAGCCTGTTAGCAGAACACTTCTCCTCCCCTGGCCACACTTTCAGTGATATAACACTTATTGCAATTGCTTGCAACCGCAGCTGGAGTTCTGAAACCAGGAAAGAAAAGGAATCTTACTGGATATGCCGCCTTAGAACATTGAAACCAAGTGGTTTAAACCAAGAATACTAGAAAAAAGATGGCCATGCGCAAATAAAATTATCTTTTTGCAGCCAACACATTTTCTTTTAAATAATTCTTTAAATTTGCTTAACAGCCATAATTACTACCATAACAATGAAATATCCGGGATATAATTTACACTTACATATATTTACATAAAATAACAGATGTCATTATGGCTTATCGATTTCTAGGTCAATAAAAAATATTTTCCAGCATCCACAACAAGTTGAAATAAACTAGTTGAAACATAATAAATTTAAAAGTTGAATTCCTTTAGAAACAGTCATGTAAAGTTTTGCAAACGCAATGGTTTTTCTGTTTTATTTGTTTGTCTTGTCTGTGTTTTGTATTTGCCTTTGAAAAAGACTCATTAAGAGTCAAAAGCACTCAGGCTAGTTAGATACTAGTTTTGCACTGTTCCTTGTCAGTTTATTGCATATATATATATATATATATATATATATATATATATATATATATATATATAATCATTAGTAGGTCTATTGTGTACCACATTGGGGTTTTGTTTTCAAGGTGAATGTCATGGTGTTGTATGTTGAATTTTTCTGTTGCACGTTACTTTCCATTCAATAATTCAGAACTATTTGTGATAAAGTGATGAAACTTGGTATACCTATGTATCAGCACTAAAAGCTGTGTTGCTTTGCACATTGCGGGTTTTGCATTCGAGGTCAAAGGTTATTATTTTAGGCTACATTTGTGGTGCTTTTTAACTTGACAGCTGTTAAGATGAACAAAGGTTTGTATACTTCCATATTTTGTCACTAAAAGATGTGGTCTGTTGCATGTTGGAGATCTCACAGGTCAATATTTTAAGATTCCATTTGCATATTTTACATTTTTTGTTTTCTTAAATGAGTTTAAGGGATGAACCATGGTACACTTAGTTTGTTTTTTTCAGTTTGATGGCATCTCATGTATCACAGTTAGGGTTTATCTTCTGCATGAAAGTAACTGATTACTTTTAATTAAAACTCATTTTTCCACTTTTCTTCTAATGTCAGTTTTAAGATTTGGCGGTGGAACTTCGTTACTTTCCATGTCTGCACAGTAATTGTACAGCTCTGTTTTAAAGGTCATAGACAGATCCCATTATTATAAACATTTGGTACCTCACTGGTAGTGAGGGGACAAATTCATATTTGCTAGTTGGTTCTGTGATGTGAACAGTGCTCAAGTTATATACTAGGTTTTGTGGTCGCAGACCAGTCCATAAACTGACAAAAGGCCCTTAGCACCATGCAATATTTTTAAGTAGTGATCACAATGAATTCAACCCCAATTTTTTTAAAGATAAATGATAAGTTTGGTATGTTGTACCTTGTCATTTGAAGATGTGATATAGTGCACAGTTGAGGTCTTATCCTTTGGATCACGGTCACAGGTCAATAGTTTAAGTGGGGGGTTTTTTGTTCCTGTTTTATATCATTAACTTCTTTTTGAGGTACAGGAATTAACCACAGTACACTTAAACTTCTCAATTTAGCATCTAATGTTTCACAGTCTCATTTTTATTGTCAAGGTCCGAGTCACTAAGAACTTTTTTATCCTTATTGTTGTATTTCCCTCTGAATACCTGTTAAGATAGTTAATAGTTCTATCAATACACCTTTAGTGTGATGATTCTTCAGTCCAGAAACTGCCATGAAACACTTCAGAACCATGTAAAGTTTTGTCATGATATTCTGAAGGAGTATCAGTTCTTTTGTGAAATACACATTAAAACACAACATAACTTACATAGAGACTGACTGGGCACAGTGCACAGTTTGTATACAGAAATGGACCATCTTTGTCCATGTCACATTTTACACACCAGTCAGGGATGAAGAAGAACTTGAGGCCAAAAAAATATGCATATGTCCAGTCAGCTGACCATCGCTGTTTTTCATAGCTGACTCGAGCACTTTTTCCCCTCTTGGGTTAAAAAATAAATAAATAAAAAAACAAATTCCAAAATTGATTTGTGCATTTAATCAAGCTGGCTTAGCCCAGTAATTGAAGTGCTTAGTACATTATATATACTAACCATTATAATATATGTAATGTTGAGAAAAATAGATTTTAAAAATTTCAAACAATCAAAAAATCTTGAAATGATTTTTGCATCTAATTGAGCTGGATTTGCCCAGTACTTGAAGCACTTAGTATATATTATTTTAAAAAAACAAAACAACCTACTTACTCGCCCTAATTTTAAAAACTACTGTGCTGTAGCAAACATATTTTTTTGAGGCATAATGGTAGGCTTTCAAAATTGTGAAAATTATTAAATTTTATGATGCAGGGCAATAAAACTTTTACAACATTTGAATTTACTGGATATACTCACATACAAGTCGAGTCCAACTGTAAACAACATAGACCCTGAGCTGCAATTGCATAATGCACTTGTCAGTCAGGGTCTGTGTTGTTTGTTCCACTGATTGTTCCTAAAAACCACATTGACCAAGATCCTCCAGTACATTATGTGATGGCATATTTGCATCAGTGCAGTTTGCACTTGGATGAAATTTTCAAGTGAGCGTATATGGTAATGTATTGTTTTGAATGAATTAAAAATTGTTTATATTCCTGATGACTAATTCCTTCCATTCACATCCAATTTTGAGAACTGTACAAATGGCATTGTTTAAAATTTACTAGTTGTCAGCACTGAAATCATTTATATGTAGACAGTAATTGGCACTTGGATAAACCACAGGAAATTTGAAAATGGAAATAATTGATTTTGAGTGTTTAAAGTAAATTTAGGTGTTTCAAAGATATTTATCTGAAAGTCCACCAAGTTCTTTCTCATTTGTATGAGTGCAAATGAGTAATTTTCTGGTGTGCAAGCAGGTCATGGTAATCTATTTGCATTTAAAAAATGTGGAGAACTTGAACTGTTCTCAAAATGATTGAGAAAAGCATGCCAACATTTGACTTAGTGAGCCCTGGCTTTGGCAAAATTATGATGTAGGTGTTAATGATAAAGTAACTTATTTCTGTTTCGAACGAAATTATTGTAGTTTTTTTTGGGTTTAAAAAAAATCCCATTGATTTCATTTGGAGTCCTGATGTACATCGATTCAGATCCTCATTAACTGAGGTTGACTTTTAAGGTGTGTCAGATTGACAAGGCTACTGTATATACTCACTTATAAGTTGGGTCCAACTACAAACAACACAGCCCCTGATTTGCACTCACATAATGTACTAGCAGATCAGTGTCTGTGTCGTTTGTTCTGTTGATTACTCCTAACATTGTGCTAACAGATCTGGGTCTTTACAGTTTGCACTTCGAATTTTAAAGAAGTATATAAGATATATTTTAGTTTTTATTTCCTTGTGTAAAAGGTAATAAATAGAAGGCCAGTTATCTTGATTGTTTCTCCCATAGGAACCCTCCCCCCCCCCCAGTTTAAATCCCCAGTTAATTAAAAGTTGATTATCTGCAGATGTTTAAATCCCCAGTTGATTATCCATATAATTGATTTTCTGGATCTTTATAATCTGTAACTCAGTTTTCCTGGGTTATTGTATTTAGTTATGGCCCCTGTTTGACTTGAACTTCAATTGCGTTATGTTGGTGGAGACATAGATGTGAATCAGATTTAAAATAGTATTTTGAACATGATCCTGATATAGTTGCAAAACAATGTACTAATATCCCACTGTATTGTACTATGTAGATTGCACATAACCCACTAACATACTATTATCATACATACATTCAGATATATATATATATATATATATATATATATATATATATATATATATATATATATATATATATATATATATAGTACAACAGCCATAACCTCACAAAGGAACACTTGTAGCCTATATATGGGAGATCATTTTAAATTCTATAGCTTTTTTTTATTTTTTCCTTGAAAGGTTGCTTACATTAAAGTTTCAGAAAAGTTGCATTTCGCTTCCTTGTTTTTACTATTACTGTTTAAATTTTTTTGTCAGTTCTATGTTTGACACTGTAGGAATGTGGTTTAGATATTTTGCACCGTTTTTAACATTCATAACACATGTTCCGTAACAATGTATGTTGCAAATCTGGGATGCTTGTGAATTAGTCATTAACTTTATCTTCTATAACATAATTCATCTCTCCACATTTGTCACAATTCATGCTTAGACTTTGTTTATAAAAAAGTAAAACTGAATATTTCAGTGATATTTGCTGTTTAAAGTGTTATATATTGTATATTAACTCATTAACCCCTGGAGGTTTTTGTCGTTTTGGCCTGAAATGTGAGTAGGAAACACATTTTGGGCGCTATTTCTAAATACATTCTAATACGTCGACTTAGAAGAGATTTACGGTTAACCTAATGCCTAGTTGTATTAGAAACATCGTTTTTCATTGGTTATTTCGCCCACACATAAGCAGAAGGGTAAAAGTTGGATATTTTTTTTTCTTTTTTCTTTTTTTTTATGTTTAACAGACCCATCATTTTTGTATCGAGACCACTCTTTATTCCAAATGCCCATCTTATCCTACTTTTTGTAAAGGTTGGCCTGTCTGTGTGCAGTTCAGACTGGTCTGCCTTAGATCTGAGGCCAAAAAGTCGAAAATCCAGACACAAAATCGGATTCCGACCTCGGGCGAATTTTGGGTGGAAAAAACTCAGGTTCAAAAAATTACATTTTTCCCTCTGTATTTTGTAGTGCAACTAGAATATCAAGATTATATGGTATCATTGTAGAGCTACATCTGTCTACCTTTCTATAATCCCACCCACTTTAGTGTATCTTACATGACCTTGATGCTACAGAGCTCGGAAGTAGGCTACTACCTCCTGCCCCATAAACGTGGCACCAGGGATTAATGTGTAAATCCATTCCATTATAGGCTACCTGGTAATAATCCCTACCTACAATCAGTGTCTGCCAAATAGTATATAATTCCCAAAACAAATAAGGAATTATTTAAAAAAGTTTACAATACTCGGGAACTTTGCTCTGGAATAGTATTCCAGTTGAGATTACAAATGCCCACTATATTTTCTTCTTCCAAACCCAATATATCCAGTGGATTCAGAGATGCAGTTAAAATAAATACATTTGCTTTGTATGAGGGCCTAAGGGTAGATTAGTTCTTCAGCTAATTGTGTTACCCTCATTAATTAAAGTAATTATTAATATTATTACTAATATTATTATTATTATTATTAATACTATTATTATTTTTATCAAAAATGATAAAATTATATTGTTCTTTGCATGTATTTTGTATTAAAATGAAATGAGAGAAATTGGTTTATAGCCGTGAGTTCGTACATAGTTATGTAGAAGTTGCCAGTTAGAATCCATGTATTGGAATGATATCAGAGATTTTCCTTTACGGCAATTTATTTTGATAAATGATATTTGAAAAAGTCGTTTGCAGACAAGGAATTTAGTGATTTTAATATGTATAAACAGTGCAGAGTAAGGCATAGCCACTGCATGCTGGTATTTAAAATGATGTATGATGTTTCCTTCATGATTTCGTTCAAAGTGGAATGTTCGGCAAAGTACACGAAAGGAAAACCGTATTGTTTGTTTGTGCATGATCGAATAGTATGACATGGAATAAATATAATTTGATCATGAATTATTATTTTCTTTTAATTTATATATTTTTGTCTGAAAATTGTGTTGAGATTGATGCATGAAGAAACCAATAGCTCCATCATCTTTGTTTCTGACGTTTTGAACACATTTAATCAAAAGAGACAATACATTCATTATCATGTTTAAAGGAGAGCTTGTCTGATCATCCTCATGTAGGAATTATTTACCTTGGTTTTTGTATGATCTAGTTTAGTATGTAAAAGATTTAATTGTGTTATTTGGTATGTAATTGTATTATTTAGTGTGCAGTTGTGTTATTTAGTATGTGATTTAATATTTTATTTTGCTTCCCCCAAACAGGTGCTGAAAGTGAAGCTAGTTTCAGTAAGTAAAGCAGCCCTCTACTTTTTCTTAAAGTCTAAACAGTTACCTCCCCTGTTGTAGAAAATTCTTGACAACAGTTATTCTCCCTCTGTTATACATTTGTCCACTGAAAATTGGCTTATTTGGGATTAATATCTCATCTAAAGAAATGACTATGCTTCTGCACATACCTAGTGATTTGCTACAACTTTAAATATAAAAATTGTGGTAATGCAGGTCTGAAAAATTGACTCTTAGAAATTTAATTTTTTTGTCCCTTCCATTAAAGTTTTAAAATGTATCTGGCTTTCTTTGACAGAGAGTTTCTACACTAATTTGAAACTGTATTGATGTTTAAAAAATGAACAAATTATCAGCTGTTGCCAGGCACAAGTAATTGCACAGTATTAGATAATGCAGGTAACATGTGGGGCTAAAATTGTTTATGACCCACAAAGCAGACTAAAATATGCAGAATATGTAGTAACTTGGAACTTTGAAAAGAGTTCATTTGATTTAGCTCAAATTTTGAAGTTAGCTTGTTGTTAACAAAGGACAGAAGTTAGATAAAATATAAGAAAGTGGGTACAAAATTTTAAGTATTTGTGTCAGCAGTTCAAGAACTTCATTGCAGTTTAAGGTGGATGGGCATAGAAAAAAAATTGGATTATAAATTCTTAGTTTTTAAGCGTTGTATAGTCAAACCAGTCATAAGCAGCCACCTCAGGTAAGTGAGAAAATCCCCTTTTTTGAGACAGGTTTGCTTAATATAGGTTAAGCTTTAGAACAATTCTGATTGAGGGATTTCTCTACGAGGCTGTTATTGCAGGTGATTGCTTAATACATGTGACCTTGAAGTTGAGTTTGAGTAATATTGGAATCGCCTTGCTAAATGTTTTTGTATCACAGGGTAAACAGTATTGATATGCAACACAAAAGTCGTAAGATATGAATGTTTGACAGTTTGATTATTGACAGATTTGGATGTTGAAGGGGTGCTTTGCTGCTTTTGCATGCTGATATTTGATAAAATTATCCTTGCATGTTGGATTCCATATCTCTGCTTGCTGTCTGTGCCTCCCTGTTCTTTTTGTTTTTCCCCCTCCATTTATCAAAATGAAATTTTTCTCCCCACCCCACAAACAACATACATCCCCATTACTAATCAACTTTACCATTTGTCTGTCCATTCATACTATTTGTAACCACCATAGCTATGCAAGCCTTACACATAATTTGCTACTATTTGATGGATGAGTTGCCTGTTACATTTGGATAGCTTTTCAAAGGTTTAGTTTTTTGGAATCCAATTTTGATGATGTTCTTGTCCTTTCTTTGATCAATTTTTAAATCTTAACATCAAATACTTGTAACCAGCACCCAACATGAACTGTTAAACATGTTCTGATGCAATTTGGTGTATTTATTTTCTCATTGACCTAGATAATGACTTTTGTGGGTTTTGTCTCATTTACAGGAGTTATGCCCCCTAATATCCCCATTCTCCTTACTTTGATTTCTGCAGCATAACTTTACCATTTGTTCAAATTCAGTAAAATAGGGCATGCAGCTTAATATTGAAGTGCTGGTATGAGTTTTAATTGAATTTCTCATATTCCACAATTTTGGAGTTATGCCCCCTGATTTTCCATTCTTCTTACTTGATTTTGCAGCATATCTTTATCAGGGTTTGTTGGATTTCAGTCAGCTTTTACACGCAGTTTTATTCCTTAAATGAGTGTGATTTCCAGCATCGCAAGAGATAACTTACAGAGCTATGCCCCCTGATTGTTCTTTGAATGGTTTTTGCAGCATTACTTTACCAAGGATGGTTGGATTTCAGCTAAATTTGGCATGCAGATTTATATTGATGGGACCTCAGATAGATTTGATTTCAAGTGTTCTATGGCCCCATGTACAGGAGTTATCCTGATCAGCTTGAATTCCTACAGCATAACTTTACTATGTGATGTTGGATTTCAACCAAATTTAACACAACACCTATATATTGATGAGAGATTGAATGGTTTAAATTTCCAACCCTCTGTCACATCATTTGGAAGAGTTATGGCTCTGTAAGCCTGTTTTTCAAACTTTTTCCTTTAATACAATTTCCTCTTTTTAAATTATAATTGGCTGGGCTCTTTGTAGTGCTCACATCACTATTAGCTTTAGCTGCCATTAAAGAATGGAAGTTTGTTTGCATCTTGCATATATGGAATCTTTTTATGGAATCAACATCAAGAAGAAATTATTAAATATGGAATAAGTAGTGTTCATGAAACATGAAATAAGATCATTAGGACATCTTTGTGCACTCCACTAGCAGACTGGAGGGTTGGGGTTGTTGAAATTGGTTAAATTGGTACACCATCAAGTGATAAAAAGGTAATCTTTTGTAGCCAAATGAAAAGAGAAATGCCATGCTGTTTGTCAACTCAAACAGGATGAAATTTAATGGCATACTGTTTAACAAGGCTAATTTTATTTTGTATTTTGGGTTGCAATTTGCCAAATCTATTGGCTATACATGATTGGTGGTTTTGTTGTTAGACCTACATCAGATCAGAACAGCAACTAGAATGCTATGAGGACATAAAAATAACCTTTTGTTTTGGCTTTAGCCAAATCTCCATGCATGAGTAACTTACTTGGAATAAGGATGTAACAATTTTTTTCATTGCAGGAGGTGATGAGCCAATTTTGTCCTACGAGGCAGTTGTACAGCAAGAGTGTAAGTCAATATTGATAGCTTTGAACATGTCCTCAGAATTGATCATAGGAAAATTGGAGACTGCTGTGCCCACTTATTAGCATACAGCATTACTGCATATTCTTGCCCACAAGTTTAGTTCAGTTGCAGATTGCATTCACACAGATCTGCTGTCACATAATGCTCCTGCATGTCTGTATCTATGAAGTTAGGAGTAATTAGTGGAATAAACAATATAGACCCTAATCTGCTGTCACATAATGTGCCAGCAGATCAGGTTATATGTTGGTTGCAAGTTAGACTCCACTTATAAGCGAGTATAGATGGTACCTTGACCATCATATACATTCATCCATCCATCACACCTTGGTTAAGTTGCATGTTTAGGTCAGGCACTTTGGTGATATGAACACGTTCCAGGAAAACATTTCAGGTTCACTGTGAAAACAAGATGTGAGATGGAGAAATTTTAAACATGATTAAATTTTCATGAAAACTGGATGAGAAAACAATTCAGGTTAGATCTGAAGTTTGAATTTTACAAATAAGAAACTGTATACAGATAGCTTTGGACTGTGTCTGATTAGTGATTACATGGCAAACCCCAAACATATAGAGTAAAGATAAACAGTCAAACCTGGCTGTATAAATAGATTGGTCAGTGGGTCATAGAAATGTTGCTATGTGATGTTTCTTGCCTGGTATTTAATTGCCATAATGCCTATTTAAGACTTTATTTATTTGTCTTTATTTCAGTATTCTTATTCAGTAAGTCATGATCATTTAACATAAGTGTTCACACAAACTGTGAATTGGGAACATATATGGAATGAAATTCTTGGAAATTTCTGATTCTTAGTAGGTAAATTGTCACACTGTTTTCTAACATACTCTTGGATATAAATTTTTTATCAGGAGATAAACATTTTTGCCATAAATTTGTAAATATAATTTGTAAAAAATAAATTATAAGTAACAGATATTATTTCTTTTTACAGTGAAATACACCAGACCAGTAATAATCCTTGGACCATTGAAGGACAGGTTAAATGATGACCTTATTTCTGAGTTTCCTGAGAAATTTGGTAGCTGTGTGCCACGTAAGTTTTCCGACAAAATGAATAATTCTACATAAAGTAGTAGCAAAATGAAATCATTCGATATAGAAATGGGGAGTCCATTTTATCATTGATAAATAGTTAAAAATATGAATGACTTGCCATATCATTTTGGATGAAACATGAAAGTGCACAGTTGAGTGTTACATGATAAACTTGTTCAACCAGTACAACGTTGTTTAAATGTTCCCTGCCCATATTTGAAATACATCATTTAGTTCCTAATGGAATATTTGATACTTTCCTAAAATTTACACAAAACAAAGCTCAGTCTTAAAATGCCAAGTGAAATTATTTTACGTAAATTACACTTCTTGAAAAAGTCCAACATCTTGGCTGGAACATCGTCATGGAATGCATCCAAAGGCAGAAGGTTGCCTCCATTACTCGCCTGTTATGTCTGGCAGGATGATGCGTTCAGCTTGTTCTACATCCTGAAGCCTGCTGGTTGGGAGCCTACTGGAGGGAATGGGGGATAAAATGAATTTCACAGATTAAAATAACTAAAATTCCTCAAAGATAACAATATTTCTGTAAAGTTTGCCTCAAATTTAAAATTTAAATAGTTATACATATGTTTTTCTTTTGTTACAGACACAACACGGGAAAGGAGAGAATATGAGCAGGATGGTCGGGATTACCACTTTGTTGAATCGAGAGAACAAATGGAACGTGACATCAAGAACCACTTATTTATAGAGGCAGGACAGTATAATGAAAATTTGTATGGCACCAGCGTAGCTTCAGTTAGAGAGGTTGCAGAAAAGGTATTGACTGAAAATGAGATTGTAAGCACCATGAAATTTTCAAACATTTTAGTTGTACATTCATCAGATTTGCCACATATTTGCATACTACAAAATATATCAGACAATACAGTGTAGTCTTAACTGTAACATTACTGGATAACTCAGGTTCCTCTTTGATCTTGTGACAGTTTACAACACGAGCTGCTTTCTTCCATGGATTGTCATAGAAAATCCCACACTTTTAATTTGTTATCTTGTTTTTTATAGCACTTTAATACAGTATTGGCTGTGTCATGCCAGGAAATAGGACACCTAGGTAACCAAGAAAGCCTGGCCTATACAGGCATCAAATCCACATTCCTTGGATTGCAAATCGAATGCTTTATCAGAGTTACAATAGCTATCTACACATTTAATTATATATCCCTTATCCCAGACTGTGACCTAAGGGTCACAACCCAAAATCTGTTGCATATATTATGTCTCTTTCTGCCGCAGCTGCACGTATAAAGATTGCTCAAACATATTTTAAAAGATTGCTTTTGATCTTCGATTCCCAACTAGGGATCCAAGCAGATGGGTCCTGACATACACCCTCACATTAATGGATATCACATGACCAGTTTTTGTGCCAAGTTCATTGTATTCCACCTAGCATGTTATGAGAAGATACCATATATGCTCACTCATGAATAAGGTCCAGTTGCAGACAAAATAGACCCTGATCTGCCATTATGTAATGCACCAGCATATCAGGATCTGTATTTTGTTCTACTGATTGCTGCATAGATTTAGAGCTGTTGACACGTTATGCTGGGTCTGTGCAGCTTGTAGTTGGATATAACTTTTGTGAGAGTATATGCAGTCGAGAAGCATATCACAATACCCCCATTAACAAATTGTGGGGATAATATCCATTGTGGTTGCGGAACAAATGTTAAAGTTTGAATATGGATCTACATGCCTTTCTAGCGTTCAAATCATCATTACATAGCATCTTCCTAGTTCCATATAGTAGGGCTATCAGCCAAGACGATATTGATGTACATGTCTTTCCAACATTTAAATCGGAATTACACAGTATCTTCATAGTTCTATCCAATAGTAGGGGTATCACCCAAGATGATATTGATGTACATGCCTTTCCAAAATTTAAATTGGAATTACACAGTATCTTCATAGTTCCATCCAATAGTAGGGGTATCACCCAAGATGATATTGATGTACATGTCTTTCCAACATTTAAATCGGAATTACACAGTATCTTCATAGTTCCATCCAATAGTAGGGGTATCAGCCAAGATGATATTGATCTATGTGCCTTTCCAGCATTTAAATCGGAATTACATAATATTGCTTTATCATAACACCTAAACATGAGTACATCCCAACCATAATCAGGATGTGCTGGTGTGATGTCATCAGAAGAAACTGGGAGTTAATTTAGTTTATCTTGGAAAATGATTAAGCCCGCATAACATAGCCCATTGATAATTCAGTTTTGGCTTTTATTTTCATTATTTGATTTAAACTTTATTTAGTACTGTACATACTCGCTTATACAAGTCAAGACTACAAACAGCACAGACCTAGATCTGCCAATGGATAATGACTCTTTAAAACCATTATTTCAAGTAATCTACTATTGCATAATGTGCCGGCAGATCTGGGTCTGTGAATTTTGTTAGGAGTAATCAGTAGAGCAATCAACATAGACCTGATCTGCAGACACATTATGCTGGGCAGATCAGGATCTTTGTTGTTTGCAGTTTGGCTCAACTTATAAGGGAATATATATGGTAGTTTAGAATTAAGAAAGTAGTAACAATTTTGATTGGCTGCATTTTCCCTTTAAATAATTTATCATCTATATATAGAAGAGCAGTCAGTAATATCATGTTATTGTACCTCGCAGCAGTGGGTTCCACAGTATGAACTAAAACTTAGGAAATACACCATCATTCTGAAAAATCTAAAACTTACATTACATTCAGTTATAATTTTTTTAAACAAAACTGAACTTCTATGCAAATGACCATGGGTTGGGGTTAGAGCAAAATTAGCAAATATTCATTTCTTACCAAAATTTCAACAGCAGCTTCAAAAATTATGTATAACTGATACTGTAACTTAACTTGTTTTCTCCATGAACTGTCTTTTTATCTTTCAGGGGAAGCACTGTATACTGGATGTAAGTGGGAATGCAATTAAGAGATTACAGGTGGCAGGCCTCTACCCAGTTGCAGTTCTCATCAAGCCAAAATCAATGGAGTCCATTATGTAAGTTTGAATTGCGATGTTTTATATATTTAAATATTTTATACCAAGTCGGCAGAAAGATCAAGTTTTATATGGTTATGGCGTGGAGATGCATTGAGGCCATCAGGCTGGGACATTTTCATAAGCCATTTTCCCCTCATCAATGTGTGGATGTCAAAGAAAACATCTAAACAACTCCAATCTTGGTATGTAATAACAGAAATATGGAT
Source organism: Megalonaias nervosa (assembly GCA_016617855.1). Taxonomy (NCBI): domain Eukaryota; kingdom Metazoa; phylum Mollusca; class Bivalvia; order Unionida; family Unionidae; genus Megalonaias; species Megalonaias nervosa. Next base: position 25,215 of record JAECUM010002357.1, read on the forward strand.
TTCATATTTGTACTGAACTCTGACCAAGCAGGTATATTTTAAAGGATAGGTAATAATATATATGTAGTTATATGATTGACTATATTGCCTATGCATGTCGAGGCATATGTATCGCTTTCCCATTGACAATTATGTTGTCACTGTGTATAATGTTACATTACAGTTCTGTGTTAAGAGTTTTTGAATGTTTCGTATCTTCTGCAGCAGTTGCTTTACTCAGCTTGTACTTTAGTACAGTAATATTATGTCTAAAATGCTGTGACAGGCTTATGCCACATATTGACAAGTATACACATCCTGCAGTATGACATATATTGATACCTGTAAAGAATAAAGAGGCAAATGGCTGAACTCTATACATTTAGTAATTGATCATAAAATGGCAAATGAATTTGCTTGTGTTGTGTACTATTCATATAGAAATTTCATTTTGTTTCTTGTGGAAAAAATTACACTTCTGTTGACCTGTCTGGTAATCCATTTATTTTGTTGTCATAATTCTTTAGTAGAGTAGAAAACAAAATGACCCTTTATTATTTGAAGACCAGCTATTCTTGTGCTCTAGAAATGAATGATACCATATGCAAAAGCCATTCTTATTGTACCACTAGACAAACAACCCATTTTAAAATTAAATATTACTAAACTTATCACTAAAAGAAAATTCTAAAGCAGTATCAATGGTTGTTTTAGGGAGCAGGACAAATTGAACAAAATTTTAACTACAAACATAATGATTTTTTGTTTGTATCAGAAAAAAACATCCACACTGGTGCATGAAATCATGTAGAAAATTGTAAATTGACCTACTGATACAAGGTCTTATTTTCTGAGAGTAGCCATCTGCATTACTATTGAATTTTCTATTTAGGTATCTAATATTGCAACATTGTTGCAAATTAAGCTTCTTCATTGCATCAACAATTTACCCATTCTTTTATACATGTTTTGAAAATATATGAGATGGCTTCCTTTAGTTCATAAATCATTGTTTTAGTCAAGAAGTATTTCAAATAACAGTTGCATTTACTGTTAAAGTAACATTCTTAAGGTCTTCAAAAAAAACTTTTGAAAGTCAAATAACACCATAACTCTGTTAAATTTTTTTGAAATATTTTTAAGAATCGAACCTGTTGTAGGTCTTCCTAATGTAAAGTCTTGTAAGAAAATCTGGTCTTGATCCATCACAGCCTTCAAAGTTACTGAGCAGAAATGAAATTCTGATGCAATTGAAGAGCAGTGTTTAAAGTTAAACAGGGGTTGCAACTATTAAGTTTTGTTGGATAGAGGAGGGAAATCAAAATTGACCTAGGTTTTAATTTAAGGATTTATTCCAGATTAGTTCCAAATCCATGGAGTCCTTCAAACGTTGTTAGGAAATGAAATTTGTAATGAATATAACAGAATGAGATGGATGGACATGTTCCTTCTGTAGATGAAAGGGGGATGGAGAGATGAAAAAAAAACTACTGTATAGAGTGATATTATCTATAATCTGTTTTGCAGGGAGATGAACAAGAGAATAACAGAGGAGCAGGCTAGGCTTTCGTTTGACAGGACCATGAAACTTGAGCAAGAATTTGGAGAGTATTTCACAGGTAGATTCTTCATTGTTGTAATTATGTAGTAGGAAGTCATAAATCTAAAAAAATGAATCAGAATAATAAGTTATTTTCATTTTGAAGACCGATTCCTTTTTTGCAGCAATGCAGTTGTTTCAGATTTGCTAAACTTTATTTTCAATAAAATTGTTATAAACTGTGCATTACTATAGTATGCTGTAACTTGCCCATCAGGGTATGTGGGCATGCATTTGTTTTGTTTTCTAGATGTTAAGTTATAGTGAACAGATTTCAGTGCAAATTTTTACATTTGCTCAAGGAAGAGCCATAGTAATTTTGTGTTCAGTAGTAGCTCAAAGGTCAGGGTCACTAGCTAAAAATAATTTTGCTATGTATATCATTTCCAGATGATGACCAGTTCTAAATAACTGAAGAATTCAATGAAATTTATTACATTTCTTCCCCTTACTGCCTTTGATTTGGAAATCAGTAGCTTGAAGGTCATGGTCACTGTTGCTTAAAATAGATTTTGCCAATTTTCAGTTCTGGATGACACCTTTTTGAAAACGGAATTCAACAAAAATCTAACATATATGTATTTCTTGGCAAAATTTAATATGTATGTATTCCTTGGCACCAGAAAGAACCCAATTGTAGTCATTGGCTTGAAGGTCAAAGATGCTGTCTCAAAAAAATAAATTCCAGACAATAACTTCATCTCTATGCAATTCATTTATTAGGTACATTTGTTCCCCTCAGACCAAGATAGACCTCAGTTGATATTGAGGGTGTGCACCTTTCAGGTCTGAGTTGCTGTTGGTAAAATAGATTTGGGTTTTGCAGTTCATTCTGGATAAGAACTCTAGTTATTTTCAACATATTTCAGTGCAACTCAAGACATGTATTACAATCTGTTTACCTAAAACGAGTGATTTTTTTCTTGGGAGTTACTTAAAGTTCAGGGTCAGCATAACTAAAAATAGACTTCGCTTGTGTAAGTCATTTCTTCACAATAACCAGTTTTTCTATAAGCAAGATCAAGGAAACTTGATACATAGGTTCGCATTGCCCCAAATAGATCTATGAGGATTGCAGAGTTGAAGGTCAAGGTCATTGTTTCTAAACTATCGAGTTGGTCCTAAATAAAATGGTGCCGTTCAGATGTCCAATATGGCAGCTGTCTTGACAACTTTATTGCAGCTCTTGTTGAACAGAAAATCATATTGACATAGGGTTTTCACCAGAATTCATATGATGTCCAGATGGTCTTAAATGAACATGGTGCTGATGTGACATGAAATATGGCCACCACACAGTTGTCTTGAAAATCTTTTTATTGCTACTCCAGAATGGATGGTCATATCAACATGAGGTTTTCACCAACAGAGCTATTAAGATGTCTAATTGGTTCTAAATGAAAATGGTGCCCATCTGACATCCAGTATGGCCACTACAGAAGCCATGGAGAAAATCTTTATATCACTACTTATCCTGAACAGAAAATCATATTGACATGGGGTTTTCATCAACATACTTCTTTTGATGTCTGCTTTATCCTATATGAAAATGATGCTGTTTTGGCGTTTACTATGGCTGCCACAATGACTAGCTTGAAAATCTAAAATCTTTTTGTCACATGATTATGGGGTTTCAGTTAAAGACTTGTTTTAATTTTTTGTTGATCTTTAATCAAAATGCTGCTAATCTGATGTCCACTATGTGGCCACTATGGAAATCTTGTTTTAGCTACTCCCTTTAAAGGGAAAGTAATTTTTACATGGGATTTTCATCAGATGAGTTCTTGTGGTGTCTGTTTGGTCCTAAATGAAAACAACTACACTAAATATGGCCATCATGGTGGTTAACTTGAAGATACTCCCAAATGGATGGCTATATCAACAGGGGGTTTTCACCATTACGATGCCTGGGTGGTCCAAATGGATGGCTATATCAACAGGGGTTTTCACCAATAGACTTCTTATGATGCCTGGTTTGTCCAAAGTGAAAATGGTACCAGTCATATATCCAATATGACTGCGATGGTAGCTGTCATGAAATCTTGTCAATACTCCCTCCAAATGGGGTTTTCACCAGGAAAGCTTCTAATGATGCATACTTCGTCATAAATGAAAAGGATACGAATCTGATATCCATTGTGTCTACCACATCAGCTAATTTGAAAATCTTGTTCAGATGCAACTTTTTGTTTGAAAAGAAATGTGTTGTAGACTAAAGCAGTCTTGGATCATATTTTTAGCTTCATAGACCAGTAGAGCCTGTGGCATGACCTAATGTCTGTCATCTCTTGTCCATGCATGTGTTGGCACAAGTTTGTTACCACTGTTCTTCATAAACTACTGGGAGGATTACCTTGAGACATTACAGATGGTCACATCAACATAAGGTTTTCACTAACAGACATCTTATCAGGTGGGAGGCAGGATGATTTACCTGGCTACTTTTTCTTTACACCCAGCTACTTAAGAAAAGCCCTGTATCCCCATTGGGGGAGGTCCCCCAAACCCACTGCCTACATTGGCAACTCGCTCTCCAACTTTAAATGTTATGGAAGGCCCTGTTTATGAATCCTAGTTGGTCCTAAATGAAAATGATGCCAATCTGACATCCAATATGGCCACCACATCAGCCATCTTGTAAATCTTGTTATTACACCTACTGAACGGAAAGTCATATTAACATAGGGCTTTTACCAGAAGATGTCTTCTGATCTCTAGTTGGTCCTAAGTGAAAAACCTCCAATGTGGCTGCTACTCCTCCTTTTGGATGGATGGTTTTATCGAAATGGGGTTTTACCAAGACTTCTTCTGATATATAGTTGCTTCTAAATGAAATTGGTGCCATTCTGACACAATATGGCCACCATGGCAGCTATCTTGATAATGCTACTCTTAACTGAATGTCATATTGACCACCATATTGGCCATCTTGAAAGTCTTATCACTACTATTCATGAATGGACGATCATATTGATGCAAGGTTTTCACCAAAAGACTTCTTATATCTGGTTAGGCATCTTTTAAACAAAATGGTGCCAGCCTTTCACCCACTGTGGCCAACATGACTGATTTTGAAAATTTTTCAAGAATGTAAGATATGGTTTCAGCACTAGGTAGTACAAAATAAGAAACTGTTAAATTTTTTTCAGTATGTAAAGCATTAATCCCATCACAAGACTCCATTATGGCCTCACTTGAAAAACTCCTTGGAGGAATCCTGGTTACACACGTAAGGAATCCGAACTTGCTTTTATATTTGCATTGTTTCCTGAAGGTGTCTGGTTACACTGCAGAATTTTCCAAGGTTGATTAAAAATTGCACGAACACAGTTTCTGGGCTTTCTTCATTTTAAGCAGTTGACATTAGTGCATTGAAGAAAGAGTGTACACAACGATACAGTGATTTGTTTTTGTGGCGTATTTTCTTGGGTTTAACCACCATTGTTTGAAAAAACTGACTCATGTCACATAAAAAAGGATATATTGTGAGAGTTATCATAAACATTAATCTGAAATAGAATTTTTTTTTTTTTACAGTTAATTATGCAAAGTTTGAATATTTCTGATTGTGTTGGTCAATATTTTCTATTTACAGCTGTTGTTCAGGGAGACACTGTGGCAGAGATCTATGCAAAAGTAAAGGAAGTAATTCGTGACCAGTCTGGCCCCATGATCTGGGTTCCTGCTAAGGAAAAATTGTAGTGTACGAGTCAACATACTCAGTCAGCCATGGATAGGTGGAGTTGTTTAGAGAGCTGTGTGAAAGCTTTCATTAATTATCATGTGATAGTCATGTGATAACCATGTGACATAGACAAAAATATAAGTTTCAGAACATTATATCATTGATGGATACATGGAAGAAATTAGGAGCTGTTGACTGTACAAGAAACATTCACATTTCCTACATCATTTTAAATTTATAGGAAAATATCAATCCATATATTGCAATTTCATGTTAATCATTGGGTGTTTATATTGTAAATTTCTTGTAATGTTAAGCTTGAAAGCTGAGATTGTTTTAAATGTCATTTCTTCACAAGTTACATGTAAAATTCTCTAATCCACTCGTATATATTTCATAGCCTTATCTATACATTATACTTGTTTTCGAGTACACCTGTAGTGTTGAGTAGAATTTGTTTTTATCCAGAAATATCAATATCATTTGATTGTACATTTCCAACATCATTCATGCTGTCGTTTAGTAGTATTTTATGTTTAAATAAACATTGATAAATGTAAAATGTTCATCAAGTTATTTTTCCTTTTCTGTATCAGTGCAAATAGCAAAGTTAATTGAAGGTGCCCACAGGTCAGAACATAAACAACAGTGTAATTAACGAAATGTTGCTGTATGATGCTGACATCATGATCCATATAAATGTATTTTACCTGTAAATCTTTGAAGACCGTGATGATTAAGTTTTAGAAAAATTTCATAAAAATTGACATCTGTGTACTGTATTAAGATTTTCATATTTCATGTCATCCTTTGAGCCATTCTGTATGGGATGACTCATTGTTGCCTAACTGTTGGTAAAAATGTTAAAAAGATTTTCACCATTGAGGGAATTGTTTATTATCAAACCTAATCTAAGAACCATTTATTCAGATCTTAACTTAAACAATATATCCAGGAAGAAGTTCATTTTAACACTTTTAAAAATAAGTAAATATATTTTCAACAACTAGCCAATAGATTTGTGTCCAGATTTTGCATATAGATTACTCTCTAGTGTCAGAAGGTTGAGAAGACATTTGAAAAGTAAAAGCATTTATTTAATGTTATTTCTATCACACTAGTTGAAGACATAAACATAAATATCAGTTTCCTTTAAATATGATAAAATATCAGATGTGCCAATTAAATAGAAATAATCTGACCTTTTCAAGGGACATAAGAATATTTTGGCTAAACAGGAGCTTGGATAATCAAATCTGTATTGGTATATATTAGGCAGGTTTCAGAACTTGGTACTTGTTCTCATGAATGGTATGCATGTAGTTAGCACTGAATAGCATGTTGACACAATGATGGCTGTATGGTGCCATTATAGCCAATATTGTGCTAACATGCTGTTAAAAGCCAATACATGCCATTTATCTTGACAAGCACCATGAATGGAAACTTCAGATGTGCTGAAACCTGTCTATTAGGGACAATCAAGGATCCACATTTATGGGCACTTGTCCTATATATAGCGGTATAAAGTGAAATTTAACAAAAGGGATCCATATACATTATCCTATCTGAACAAGTATACAAACTGTCCACTAAGACAAGTTTAATTGTAATCAAGGTTACAATGTACATGATTAAAGGGACACCTTGTACTCGAATTCAATCTTGACTTTGCATATTGGTATTCAGAGATATATATGAAATGAATATAGTTATAGTGACAATACACTATTTATCCAAAGTAGTACAGCATATTAGGAAACCAAATCACCATAACAGAGACTTCTTTGTTTACAGCTTTTATTTTAACAAGACAGGTATCTATCATTTCAAAGAAATATTTTGAATTTAATTAATCATTTTAAGTGCTTACCAGTAATTATTTTTTATCTTGTCCTTTATTTGTAGCTTTTGGTCTGTATATTAACTTAGTAGGTTGATAGGCAGCTTTTAAAAATCTTCCTTTCATGTTTTTTTTCTCAGCTACATTGTAATATGGAAGACACAAAATGGTTTATCGGGAAGACATTTTGTATTTGTTGAATTTTTATCAATGACTTGTAAACAATACGAGTTGTAAACTTTTTTAAGCCTGACAGTTAACAGGCAGTTAGGTTATAATGAATTCATTTACTAGATCTACCCTATGAAAAGTCTGAACACTTTAATTCACTGACTTTCTTTTGATTGATGATTTTTATTGTTGTTTATTAAAAATATATTTATTAGGTGTATGATTAATTCAGTTAATTGCAGTTATATTTCTTTATAATTGTAACATGAAGAGTTGAAGTGTTCAAGCCCTTTTTACTTGTTATATTTTTAACTACATTAACGTAGAACAAAAGATCATAATTCCCATAACTCCAGCTTAAAATATTTGTATTTAAGAAAAAGCATTTAAAAATTCAGATTTTGAACAATCCACAAATAAAATTTGCATATTGTCATTGTATACATGTATTTTTTATTTCCCCATTGATCACCACAAAGTTTACATTAGTGTTACACTTATGTTGACATCACACTTGTATTACCATCTGTACTTGTGGATAAGTCAAATCAAAGTGCAAATAACAGAGACCCTGATCTGCCTTCACATAATCCAACAGCATATCAAGGGCTGTGCAGTTTGCAGTGAGACTAATCTTGTACACAAGTATATATAGTGATAGATTGTAATGAATTTTAAGTTAAATATGTTAATTTATCTGTACATGTTGTGAAAATCCGCTTTTGTTTTCAGTTGTAATTAATCTAGTTCATTGATGAGAATACAGTATCATTTATACCGTACACAATATGGTACAAAGTCATAGAAAAATCACAAATTATTGGATTCATTGATTTTGTAATTTTTCATCTCGCCTCATTGTAACTCATTATTTATTCCACTCTTTCAACTCAGAATGCTACATCAATTAGTATAAAATCATAGGCTAGCTGGCAGTAGATTGCCCATTTCCTGGGGTAAAATAATATGAAACTTTTGCATGACTACCACAACAAATTGACGTTGTTGACAATACAGAGATGTGGAATATTTGATGATTGAAATTTTTATAAGTGTGGCTCCATAAATGACAAAGTCATTTTTCTTATAGGAACTAAGGAATTTACCAGTGAGTAATGGAACTTAACAAATTTAAAAAAAAAAAAAAAAGACAAAACTTGTCCAGATATGTTCAGGCATAAGTAAAATAGGATCATGTCTGATATTGGTAATGATAAAGGAGGAGACGTGTTACTTTATGATCCAAATTTTTGTGAAGTTGACTCGTGTCAAGTCTTACATACCATCTCTACCCATATAGCTAACCCCCGACTTGTGCAATAGTTACATTGCCAAGAGAGGTTGCATATTTCAGTGTTTTTGATTTCACTGCCTTTTATTTTCATTGAAAAATATGTAATTTAGTTGACTTTAATACCATTCATTTTAGCAATTTTCAGATCCTACTTTTTTTGTTTTTGATAAATAAAAGTCTTGACTACAAAAATTAAATTATAAAAACCAAACACGTTAACATAAAATTCACTTAAGTAGAAATTGTGTAATTCAGGGGATACCTGTATAAATAATGCATACCCAAGCAAGAGATTTGCAATATAGACCTAGATCTTCCATCAGATAATGCAGTACCATGCTAGGGTCCACCCCTTTGAATAAAATGAACAGCACAGACATACCAGCACATTATGTGATTGCACATTTGGGTTTTTCACTCCTTATCAGAGCATTATGTGACAGCAAATCTTGGTCTACACTGTTTTGCATCACATCGTGCATCAAATGAGCAGTACAGACAGACGACAGCACATATTGAGATTGCAGATTTGGTTTACGCTACTTGTCAGTGTATTGTTTCAGCAGATCGGGCTCTAGCTACATGTCAGAATGTTGACAATAGGTCTGGCTCAACAATACATGCCAGCACATTAAGTGATATCTGGCCTGGGTCTATATTTTATGCCAGCACACTGATAAAAGATCTGGGTCTACACTACTTGCCAGCTCATTAAATGACAGTAGATCTGGGACTACACTTCTTGCCAGCTCATTAAATGACATTAGATCTGGGTCTACACTACTTGCCAGCACTTTATGTGATAGTAGATCTGGGTCTACATAATAGCACACTGACAGAAGATCTGGGTCTACACTACATGCCAGCACACTGAGTGACAGTAGATCTGGGTCTACTTTACATGCCAGCACACTGAGTGACAGTAGATCTGGGTCTACATTACATGCCAGCACACTGAGTGACAGTAGATCTGGGTCTACACTACATGCCAGCACACTGAGTGACAGTAGATCTGGGTCTACACACGTGATAGTAGATCTGCATCTGCACTACATACCACTGGAGATCTGAGTCTAAATTGTATGACAGCACATTATGTGTTAGCACTGAGGTTAGATTTTGTAATAAGAATGTTTTCACATACAGTATTACTTGCAGATACACATGACTTGGACCAGAATTGTTTAATGATTACTACAACTGGTAGTATAAACTAGGTCACAGACCTACATTTCATGGTGTAGTACTGAACCATATTTCCATTAGTGGTTTTTCTAGTTTCAACCACCATGAAATAGGACTTGCATACACTCTGGAGTCTTTACTAAAGCAATTCTAGCAGCTTTGATCTGGAAGAGTTCAACTCTGGTTATGATTACCAACCGACTTAACAGTTGATTCTAATATGCCAGCTTATATATACCAGCTGATTAGGGTCTATGTTACATCATTAGCTGAAGTAATAGTGAAGACCCAATCTGCTTATGCATTATACTGTGATAGATCAGGCCTAGGATGTTTGCAGGAAATGCAATATATACAGTGAATATCGTAAAAGTCACGTGCTAACATCAACAAATAAGTAGAGGCCCCAAGTGGCCAAGTGGTCTAAAGCACTCGCCTTTACCAATCACTACCATTTCAACTTTGTCAGCATGGGTTTGAAAATTAGGTGCAACCAATGTGAGTGCAAGAGAAAGCTTGCCAGTTTCCTGGTTTCTAACTCCCAGTTTGACTGGCCACCATGTATAGCCTATCTTGTCTCAAACGTTTCTATTTCTTTTGGCAACTAATGGAATGCATGACCTGTTGAATTAATACTAGCAAACTAAAGGTCAGACTGCATACAGACATAATGCTTAATTTACAACAAATGGCAGTTTGTTTTTTAATGGCACTTGTCACTTTTTGGGGCACTTTCTTGCAATGGAAATGGGAACTAAGTGCCTTTCCCAAGGAGACACCGAGGCAGCCAACTCAGGCTGGCCTGAACATAGATTGATTTAGGTTCATTGAAAGTAAATGTTTCTGATTATGTACAATGTACTTTAAACTTTGAATAGCATAGACACTGACCCACCTTCTCATTTTCATGATGTGGGCTGAGGAAGAGCATTTTTTCATTTAAGTGAATATATTTGCTTGGACACAATCTGATGTGCATGCAATTACCATTGCATGAAATCCTGTTATGTTTTTCAGGCTGAGTGAATGCAATATTGAATATAGTACTTGTAATTTAATATTAGCAATTAGTATTATATAATTATATTATATAAATAATTATTAGTAATCAATTTGCTATCATTGATTATGAAACAAGTGATTTCTTTCTGCAGTCACCACCATGCCAGTGTTGAGAGAAACAAATGTGCTCAAATTGTTGATTTCTGGACAAGTCGTTAATAAATGTATTGGTTAACTGGTGGTATATCAACTTGGAGCTGCTCCAAAAAATACACAGGTATTGGGTGAAATACCAGGGAATGATTAGTTCATATGACTTACCATGTAAATTTATGTTGAAGCTCTGTATTGTCAGCGTTTACTACATTTTTGGCAGCTTCTCCCAAACTGTCACAATAACTTGTATTAACGCCATCGAATTGTATATTTTTACAACTTTTATCAAAGTGAATATTTTGTGGTTTGGTTGCTTTGGTAGCAACTATTTAACTTCCATAGCAGTTGAAAATAAAACCTATTTGTAATGTGTCAACATGTTCAGTGAAACTGGTGTGTTTGGTGGCATCCCTGGCAACCATGCAACTTCCATAGCAGTAAGGTAGAAAAACATTTCTGACTTCTCCAAAACTACTGGCCCAAATTTTTATCAAACTTAGTAGGAATGTTCAATATGACACAATCTATACATTTTTGAGGAGTCCAAGCAATAATCTGGTTTTGTTGGCAGACAGGTAGAAAAGAAATTTTAGATGCCACATGAACACTTTGATTAGAATTTACAACTAGAAAACCTGCCAGTGCTATGAGATTAGTTTGACAAATTGGGTACCTGACCTGTATATGTTAATGCTGGTGTGGAGACTGATATGCTGGGACTACTGTGATCCCACATGTTTGGTTAAATTAAGTTTTCAAGGATGCAAAAATGAATTACCAAAAAAGCAACTGTAATCAAAGTGATGTGGAATATTGTCTTTTAAAGATTCATATTCTAGTGCCAGTATGTCTCTAGCTGTGTGAGTAAATTACTTTTCACATTTCGTCTGTGTAGGATTAGCTGTTTTGAAAAAGTTGACACACATGCCTGCCAGGTGTTCATGGACATGCCTAGAAAAGAATGAGCCAAAGACGTGCAAAGTGTGTTCAGTAGATTTATCACTATATTCATTTTGAAATCCACCATGGATCAGAAGTGAGATGGTACACTATCAAAAAATGAATGAATGAGGAAGAATTTCACTTGATCCAAGCAATTTTCCCTATTTTGCATATTTGGCTTTATTTGCCATGTATTGGTGATGGGAGTTAAATTCATGAAATTACACAAAATAATACAAATGTTGTGGGATTTTTTTTCATTAAGTTAATAAATTGTCTATGGACTGCAGAGATGGATTAGAATAAACCTTTTATTGACAAGTTTCATCTGCCTTTTGTTCTCTTTTCTTGCATTCTGTTTGGGGGACATAAATTGTGTTTATAAAACCCATGAAGCAGTTTTACGTTGTTTCTTCCCACAATATATCTATCCCACTGTTTCTTGAAGGATGTTTAGGCACTTCTGTTTTACATTAAGATTTTGTGATCATGTGGACTGAATTGCACTAAATTTGTAAGTGTAAAATTTCAGAGTTTATTACCTTTTTTGACTACTTCATTTCAAAGTGTTATTCAAAATCTTTTTTAAAAAATAAGGGGAAAAAAATCAAGCATCAACAAATGAACACGGTCAGGACTGGCATCCAGTGATGTGTTTGTGTGAGGTAACATTTAATCCCACTGTTGTAATACACAAGGGTACTGCAGAAGACACATGGTATACATAGCAAGTGACCATTTTCTCACTAATGATATTGACAATTGTATGGTAAGGAATGGACCTGGGGAAAGTTGCATCAAAATATATGTAGGGGTTGTAAGTACAGCCTGGGCAAGATTACAGGCGATTGACTTCCATTACCCCTTGTTGCTGTCTTGATCTGGGGGGCATGACTATATACACAAAACACGTAAGATATATAACAGATTTTGCATATCATTAAAATATCTTAAATGGTTCAAAAGTTACACTTGTACACACACAGAGGTCACCGATCTACATTTTCCCTTGACCTCCCATTCGATAGAAAGCAGGGCAATGGTTGGTGGTGGTGGTGTTGTAGGGTTTAACGCCATTTTTCAGCACAAGATAGGCTATACATGGCAGCCAGTATTAACGGTGGAGGAAGAACCCAGGAAAACCCCAGAAAGAACCACCGACCCACAAGAAGCTACTGGTAAGCTTTCTCACATACAATGGCTGAACCTGAGACACGAACCCATGCAGACAGAGGTGAGAGCTTTAGACCACTCGGGGGCCCCTTGGCAATGGTATGTGACCCAGTGTCATGTCATGATCTATAATTCGTGAAAGTTTCATTAATATACCATCAATGGTTCTAAAATTATTCTAGACATTAAAATACCATCAGAGGTCCAAAAGTTAAACTCCAAACAAGGATACAAGCAAATTACATTTGTCCTTTGCTGTGAATTGAAATGGGGGGTGGGATAAACTGTTGAGTGACACACTGTATATACAGGAGATATAACTGCCTAAAGATTAATTTAATCTAACTTTAGTAGTTAAAATTATGGACAAAGACTCCAGTACAAAATTACATTTTCCCTTGCTGTGACCATGACCGTGACAAAGGGTGTACGAGACACCATCTAGTTATGATGTATACTTGGATAAAGTTTCATTAAAATATCGTTTCTATGGTTTCATAAGTTTCTGTCTGGTTAAAAGTCACATTTTAACATTTTTTTTTGCATGATGTGACCTTGGCCTTGAAATGGGGGAGACAATGGTTTGTGATACACTGGCAGTTTCATGAAAATCTCCAACCATTAAAAAATTATGGGCCAGTCATGCAAATTCTAGCAGTCAGAATCATAATACAACAGTCTTGACATAGGCATATGAAAATAATTAAGCTGTTCAGTGTGCTTTATAACGGTGTGAATGGTAACATGGCTTACTGTTTCCCATCCTTTCAAGAAATGTTGAAGACTGTTTCTGTCTCCTGTCTGTTCATCTGTCTATTCATCTATCACATACTCATTTCCACTCAACAACTTGAAAACAATTTAAGATATAAACGGGGTATACTGATATCAATAGAAGGTGTGTTGCAGCGTGCATGGGGGATGGGGGTCCTGTCATTAAGGTCAAGGCCACAGCTCAATCTTTAAAGTTTGTGGTCACTTTCTCTTATGTTCTATAACTTCAGTGCTGTTTGAGATAAAGGGATGAAATGTGGTATGTGTATCATCACTAGAATGTGTGCTACATAACACATTGGTGATTTTGTTTTAAAAGTTGCGGGCCTAAGTGAATACATGTATTTCAAGTTTTCATAATAATTTCCTTTCTGCTCTATATCTATTGAGTCATTTGAGTTAAAAGGAAATAAAAGGATAAAACTTGGTATACACATATAACACCAATAGAAGTAGCTCTGTATGCCACTTTGGGGGACTTAGTTTCTTCAGGGTTACAGGTCAATATGTTTTTAAAAGTTTTCCTTAGTTCACACTTTTGAGGCATTTGAGACAACAGGTTAAACTTGGTATATATTATCTTATAAAGGCACCATAAAGCATTACTAGATACATAAATCATATGCCCTTTTGTAGTTGGACTATATTTGTAAACTAGTTAAAATATTTCTTGAGGTTATTATCTTTTATTTTATGCTAGGCCATAGCTTACAAGATTTTCCAAGTAAAATAATTGTGTTAATTCGCTGGAGTAAATTAAGATAATTATTTCACTGCCACATTGATGACAGATAATCATGCAATTAGAAGTTATTCTTAGATGCTTATGTGGCCAAGTGGTCAAGATGGCTGCTTCCCAGTAACAATGGTTTGAGTTGAAATTCAAAAGGGCACAATTTTTTTTCTTTCTTAATGTGCTATTTTACTTCGAATTGGGAAGGAAAATTATTTAACTGTTTATATTTTCTGTGTGAATAATTATAAAACACAGCAGAACATGAATGGTAAACCGAGGACATCGCATGGGATCCAATAAAAAAATCTGCTACTTCAATCTGTTATACAGTACATCTTGCTAGCCAATATAATTGAGCATAAATAGAAAAAATTTGCTTACTCAGAGTGAATAATAGATATATTTCATCTTCATGCTGAAACACTTGTGTATTTTCATTCATGTCTGCCACTGTCTTGTGAAAATACTGAATTTTTCACCCACTCAATGAAATGTATGTTATTCACTCATTTCAAGCAAATATCCTCTTTATAACTATTTGCAATTCCATATGTATTTTACAGGATTCATGTAGTCTTAAAGTTTGAGAAGTGACTGCACATTATACAATAACAACCTTCGCTTCACTAAGACTGCCCATGCAGTGTGTAATCAATTTTCAAGCATAACAACTTCATGAATCCAGTAATATATGAAGTTCAATTCTTAAATCATTATCAGAATTACAAACCACACCGAGGTAGACCCATCTTCAATGTCACAAACCACAAGGCATGTCATGTAGCACATTAATGGTTTTATCAAAGTCGTGGACCAAATTTTGTACCATTCTGTATCACAGTATGACTTACTCTTCAGAATGTGCCATGTAACTTGGTTACATTCCATATCATTCCAGTAGCATTTGAAGTGTGTCACAAAAGTCAGAATTTATCACTGAATACTTCAGGTGACTTTATACTACAGTAGGCAATGGACAAACATTCACTAAATTTGCTTGCTGTTTTGCTGCAACTTTAAATTTTGAGTCTAGATGAAAAATTAAAAACAGTAAAATCAGTACCCAAAGATTGGCAATAATGAACTCAATGTATGTAATGAGTATACTGTATGATTTAAAATTTCTAATTTCTTAACATCAAAGATGTACAATAACAATATTCTAAAGATCAATGCATTTATGTCACAAAGTATACTATGTATTTAAATCACAAAGAATACTGTCTATGCATTTTATATCACAAAGTATACTGCATGATGATTTCCACTGTCGGCATAACTATATTTATTTAAAGTCCAGACAATCATGTCACAAAGTATACTGCATGACGATTTCCACTGTCGGCATAATTATATTTATTTAAAGTCCAGACAATCATGTCACAAAGTATACTGCATGCTGATTTTGATGTTTTGCATTACTATATTCATTTCAAGTCTATACAATGATGTCACAAAGTATACTGCATGGTGATTTCCATGCTTGGCATAACTATATTCATTATAAAACCTAAACTTCTCTGTTACAAAGCACACTGCATGGAAGATTTCAATGCTTGGCATAACTATATTCATTTATAAAACCTATACTTCTATTTCACAAAGTACACTGCATGGTGATTTCCATGCTTGGCATAACTATATTCATTTAAAGTCTAGACATTCACGCCACTAAGAATACTGCATGGTGATTTCCATGCTTGGCAAGAAAATTTTATTTGGGTATAGTGTGAAATGTATAATTAATTTCTCAGTTCTGCACATCAAGAACATTTTAACACAACTGTCTTTTCATAAAAGAAAATAATACAACCATGTAAAGCAGAATTTCATATTTATTATACATGTATATGAGTCCAACTGCAAACTGCATAGACCCAGATCTGCCAATGTGCCAGCAGATCTATTTCTCACCCATGCGACAGGGAAATCTAGCTGTTTGCTAACCTTACTTTTCTTATTTCAGTCTGGTTGTCTCAGTCATGGTGTCCACGCGCCAAGAACTACTTTTAAAAAGAAGAAACGCTTGTTGTTTTCTTCTGTGCCTGACAGAGTTGTTTGAAAATAAAAACAACAGATACATAACACCCAGTCACATTATCCTGACACTAGACCGACCAGTCCTAACACTAATCTCTTAATGCTGAGCACCTAGCAAGGCAGCTGTTAGTATCATATTTTAAGTCTTTGGTATGTCTCGGCCGGGGTTCAAACCTGCATCCTCCGGCATACAAGGTGGACGCTCTAACCACTAGGCCATCAGAGCAGTCAAATAAATACTTTAAATTATACAAATGAAAATTTCTGCACTTACCAATCAGAGTGGTTCATTCATCAGTCCACACATTATTCCACAGATTTCCATTTAGCGTATCATTCTTTGCACTAGTAATAGCAACAATAGCCACATTTCCATGAAAGAAAATATTAATTTCCAAGAATATCATGAATTAGAAATCTGATCCATCACAACACACTTAGAACAGTACAGTAGTCTGTACCCAGTATTGTATCATACTGTTGCCTACCACAGAACTTTTTCCAAATTAAAACCGATGAAAGTTAAAAGTTAACAATATAAAAGATATTAATTACTTATTGTTATTTTCAAATGACACCCATAAATTAAATGTGATAATACAATAATAATATCAACGGTTTTATATTTCTCTTTTCTCATGCGCAGAATGTTATTTAGGGTTGACAGGTCACCCATTGCCCTCATTAACACATTTGTATAAATGCAGAGTACTGTATTTTGAACAACAATAGCACATGGTTTGAGACACTCATTGCACAATACTTCCAACACCTAGCAATTATAACTTTTTTTTAAAAATTTCCCTTTTCTAAGAACGGCATATATAACTAGATTCTACTTAGATAATTATTCAGATTTTCATAAAAAAAAAGACCTGATGAACTTTATATAGAGTGAGAAGCAATAATAATACCTGATGAATAAAACTGTTTTGAATCTGTTAACTAAATTGTTAAAGTGCAGGGTTATTTAAATTTAATTGGAAAACAACGGGTGAGAAAAATAACCTATGTCAATGTTTGCACCAAGACAAGGAAATCCCAGTCGCGGGATTCCATTGTTTCCCCACGAGGCTTTGCTGATGTAAACCCTTGATTGGGATTTCCTTGTCTCAGTACAAACCCCAACATAGATTCTCTTAGTCTATACAGTCTTTTGGAAGCAATCAGTAAAACAAACAATACAGACCCTGATCTGCTGTCAAATTATGTGATGGCAAATCGGGGTTTATGGTGTTTGCCATTAGACCCGACTCGTGAGTACTTACAGTACTCACATTCATCTAGCAATAATTCTGCCCTAAGTTATATTTTCCCAACCGTGTAACATTACCATCTGCTATTAAAAATACAAACAAATTAGAGTTGGTATTTCTTTTATTTGTATATAAAGAAATCAATGTCTCTCTTATTGCAGTATACCAGTCCACACAGCTACCACTGGAATAACAGTGTACCAGTCCACACAGCTACCTCTGGAACAACAGTATAGCAGTCCACACAGCTACCACTGGAACAATTTACTGATATACCTCTTCTTCCAAATACTAGCTAATATATCTAAAAATGGGGGCAAACAATCCCTCCATTTTCAAAAATCTTAAAATCATCAACCTGGTGTCAGGTAAAATGCAAACTAGTAATCCACTCTCTCCCTCTCCATTTCTCTCAAATATAGTACACATCTCCTTTGATAACCATGCACAACAGGGTCCAAAAACACAGACTGCAGATTAGGTAAAGGCACGAGTTACAGAGGAACCTCTGAAGATTTAAGAAATGGATGCCATCCTGGGTGGACCTAAATAACAAGATTGGAGGGAGTGGTAGGGACTGTTAAATGGTTTAATACTCATTTTACATTCACATTGGGGAATAACTGTCAATAAAATGTGTTTTCTAATGCAGTTGTTCACTTTTCCGTATAAATTACCTTTATTTCTGAAGATAACCAATCTCTGAAAGCTTGTTAACAATGTTACTTGAAGAGGTTTCAAGGCACAACACATGTATCTAAAAATCTGTGTATTACACTGCTGCTCTTTGCATGTGAATATGAATATAATCAAGTGTTATTGTTGATTTACAGCTACACAATATTTTTTTTTTTTTCAAAAATGGGGATATTCAATTCCTTAAACAACAACTGTCAAAGTCTAAACTCAATTTTGATTAAAAATACTGTTCTATTAGAAAAATATTGACGCTGTGATTTCCTTACAAATAAAAAAGAAATTTCTATGCATTGTTGAGCAAACGTCTAAGTGCCAATTCGGGAATTTTACATTCATTACCAACTTTGGAACTCACTTCTCCATAATGAACCATATCTGTGAAATGAAGCTTTCCATGCACTGCATAACTCAATCCACTTTGCTTCTCTTGCTATCATTGACAACTTTTGCTAATTAGTAAGACAAACTACTAATTAATGTCAGGTACTTTAATTATCTTACCTACATGATAATATTTATAACAGTGTTCAACTAATCAGCTGAAATGAGTTGACACACTATCACGACTGCCAGTTCTTAAGCAGATAGGATTTGTATGCCTTATAACTTATTATTTATCCACTCACTTTATTTGCTTTGATAGAAAAATATTATTAACATGATAATACTGATTGATTGTAGCAATACAACAAACACTTACACAAACTGAAGATAAAAACAGTCGGCACTTAAATAGGTTCTCAAAAATGCTTGCAGACAAAGCTGTTGTTGTTGTTGTTCTGGGGCTTAATGCCATTTTTCAGCACACGATAGGCTATACATGGCAGCCAGTATTACTGGTGGAGGAAGAAACCGGGAAATCCCCGGAAAGAACCACCGACCCATGAGAAGCTAATGGCAAGCTTTCTCACATATCCACATTCACCGAATCCTAGACTCGAACCCACGCAGACAGAGGTGAGATGGCAGTGATCCGTAACGGAGAGCGCTTCAGACCACTCGGCCACTTGGGGCCGCCAGACATAGCTGTAATGGTAGAATTACACTTTTTGCATCTGAATACAAATCGGCATATAGCAAATTAAAAGATCTAAAACATGAATTTCACTTGACAAAACTTATTTAATTGGCACTCATTTCTTGAAGTGATGCCACCAATAGGTATCACTGACATTTTCTTGGATTGAAAAATTAGTGTACTGAAAATTTTATATATACAGAAAAAAATTATATTACCTTTTATTAAAAGTTGCAAATTTCATGATGCTGAATCAGATCTCTGGGCACTGACTGCATTTTCGATGATAAAAGAAGCAATATATCAAAGTTTCATTTTCTAGTTTTAATCAAATTTTTTTCACATTCAACAAATTTGGGCCAATTCTTTTGGGATTTTCTAGGGAAAAAAATGGGATTCATGCCTGACTGTATGTTGTTTATGAGTTATCTGGGCATAAGTCATCGAGGGAGAGGTGTACTACACAATTTATTTTGTCTAACACATTAATGAACACTGTGTATATAATAATTGTGACAATCAGATTAGCATTACCTTATACAATATATTATTTGGTCCTCTCATTAAGAAGCACACAAAGCAATCATACAAGTCCACAAATACTCAAACTTCAATCACATGTAAACTGAAAACCAACCCATCCAGACATTTTTGTAAGAATAGATAAAGAATATGAATTACAAAATCACTTGATAAAATCAGGAAAGAACTAACGAAAACATTCTGTTTGAATAACCATTCAGATAAGTGACTCCTTTTCTCTTGATTATCAAATTTCTGCCACCTTGATGACTACAGTGATTAAAGAGCACAGCTTCATCATTCTACAGTTTAAGTATGATAACTATCTGCCCCATGACCATACAAAATTATTTTAAAATCATTAACAAGATTTTCAAATGACTTGGCTTTGCAAGGTCAAAGGGTGGCAAAGGGTGCATGGATATGAAAGGGACGTTTCCTGATTCTACAGTCCAATTAGGATACTTATCCCTTTCAGGGATTGGAACCTATTACCACAGAGAAAATCTTTAACTAAAACCTTAACCAGAATTAATTAAATGACCTTAACTTTGCATGAGGGTCAATGCCTTCGTAGGTGTGTATGAATATGAAAGGGCATTCCTCTCTAATTCTTTGGTCGTAGCAGGACAGCTACCTCCCAAGGATGGATACTTATATCACTGTAGAAAAACTTGAACTGAGAATATCTTCAAAATGAACTAGACTTTGGCATGGCCAAGGGGGTGGGGTGGTGATGGGTGTCCAGATGAAACTACAATGCTTGCTAATTATATGGTCAACATATGAAAGTAAGCCCTTAGGAATGTATGCCCATACAGAAAACATAACCAGGATATTCAAACAACCATGATCCTGCATTCAGGGATATAGGGAAGATAGGGTACATGGAGTTGAAACGTCAATGCTTGTGGATTCTACTGTCCATGTAAAACACAAAACCCTCTAAATATCTGGAGGGTATGGGGATGGCAGTTATGAGTGGAGATGAAAGTCTAATGGACACTGATTAAATGATTCTAGTATGAGAGTAATATCCTGGAGCGGTAGTGATTTATAAACATACCATTTATACTAGCTTATAAGTCGAGTCCACTTCAAACTGCACAGACCCAGATCTGCCATCGCATAATACACCAACAGATCATGGTTTGCACAGTTTGTTAGGTGTAATCAGTAGAACAAACAGACTCTGATCTGCAGCTGCATTATGCTATGCCAGATCAGGATCTTTGCTGTTTGCAGTTAGACTTGACTTATACGCATGTATATATGGTATGCTGATGCAACTGGAATGAGTGAACCCAATATCTCACCTATGCCAAAGCTCGTAAGATAACAAGAAAAAAAGAGATGTCTTTGAACTAGTAGTTTCATTTCCTGGTAGCTTACTGAATTTAATCTGGGGTATGAAGTCCACTTCCTGGTAGCCTGCTCAACTGATTTTGAAAATTGCCAAAACCAGTATGTTTTATTTATTACTGCACAAATTATAGTGTTAACTAGACTAATTCCCTTCATAAAAATGTGGTGCTGGGAGCTAAAAATGAACAGACACTCACATGCTAAAGCTGGGAATCCATATTATCCTGTGAATTTTGACAGACTAATGCATACTGTCATGGTCAATTCATTAATACTGCAGAAATAAACACTAGTCTTTACATGTGATAGCACTTATGGTTGAACACTGGATCTTAAAAGTGTGAAACAAGTGCTTTACCATGCACTGTTTCCTCTTTAAATGTCAAAGGCAAATCCATATGACCTCTCAGAATTTTAACTTGAATTGACTGAAAGTGGCTTTCTGACAATGATGCAGACAAGGCCCTCATTCAACCAGGCAAGACCCCCTTTCAACCTCCTTACACATACTCAGTTCTTGGCTGGGCACTGCATTCTCTTATTGTCTCCCACTTCAAACTTCAAGATGAAGAAACCTACAGTAGTTTTTGTTTGTCTGTCTGTTTGTCCATCCTTGCAATCAAACCTCAATATTAATGTAAACATTGATTTAGCATCAAAGTTGATCATAGTCATCATCTTCATGTTTTCTTTTAAGTGGGCTTGACACAAGGCTTTCCAAGCTTTGACTAGCAAAATTAACTTGTGATGTAGGAAACCCACCTGTGCCTGGAACACCTCCTCCTGGTGCTTTTAGCAAACCTACAAGACAAAAACAAAGTGAAAGGCAAACCATGTTAATATTTAGATAAAAGATGTCAGATGAAAGTTTACATTAAAGCTTATACTCATCTGAGTCAGAATCAATTTTAACTTATTATTAGAAGTTGGCTTATTTCAGTTTTTATTAAGGATGAACAATATATGAGTCACAACACTAAAAACCAAGCTGTTTTGGACTCAATTTAAGCTACTACAGTTTTATGCATCTAACAAAGCATCATCATCAACATACAGTAGGTCTGGAAAATGTCAACTGAATGTATTTATTGCAAAATTGAACTAAATACTAATCAAGATATAATGAAAACAATCTGTTACAAATTACTAATAATGTGTAAATATAATCAGCTAAGTTGACATAACAACACAAGGCCATTAGATTAGATATATTACAATGTAAAGTACCACCATGAAATGCTGAAGTGCTGTATGTCACAAAAAGTTTTAAAGAGTTTGGTTGTACTGAATTCTTGATAAGAGAAGGTATTACATCTGGGTTACATTCAAGAAGGTATTTGGTGATTTTAGACTTTTCTTCAATGACATGAATTATATATATATATATATATATATATATATATATATATATATATATATATATATATATATTAGATATATATATAAACATATACACACACTTTCTAAGGGCAAGAAAATGTTTCTTTTTTTATTTTTGAAAGCGCAATTCAAACACTGGAAAAATAAAAGCAACACCAACTTAATGCAAACAATTGTCCACCATGCAGCATATTCCTGCCAGAGGACATGCTATTTAATTGAGCCAAAAATATATCATGCTAACAGTGCATAATGATATCCTTACTAAATGCACACCTGATTTAAGTAAACATCTGGGTAGTTCAAAATACCCTATTTACCATATATATTGGGACACTACATATGTTGGGACACCATAAATTAATTTTTAAAGTAACTGTTCTATGCACTGTATGTTCTGGGACAAATCTTTGTTTTTGAGTCATAAGTTTTATGACACCTTTTCAATCATAATATTGATGCTTATCTGGTAAATTGATTAATAAAGGGTGTCAATTGTATGATTTGAAAATAAAATCATCTGAACCTTATATGGCCAAAACTGCACTCAAACTTAAATTTTATTAAAAATAACAAAATAATGTTTGTTTACACCTTTCTTCCTAACTGCAAACTTCAGAAGAACAAAATATGATTATTTAGAAACTCTATATGTTTGCACTAGGTATAAAATATGGTAAATTCAAATATTAATATGTTTTCATGCCAGTATAGTAAAACCTGTCTTGTGAGACGATCCCTTCTGTCAACAGTGGTCTCTCATAACAGGTTTGTGTAAGATTACCTACATTCAAGGTCAAAATGCAACAGGTTAAAAAAGGAAAAATAACCACAACTGCTGTACATGCATTTACTTTGTTATTCAAAGTTCTTGTCAAATTATTGCAATCATCTCAAAGCAATTTTGTTAGCAACAAAGATATACATATATCATAAAACTTACAATTATATTTGAAGATTATGTGTACAAATAGGTTAGCATATGAACTGCAAATTTAATAAGGTAATATTTATACTGTCCATAAGTTAACTTGACATGCCCATAACTTTCAGACTGACTTCAAATGTAGCATATGGACTGCAGTTTGGTATGATATGACTTACTCATCCTGTAAATGAATTAGTGGCTTTGATCAGGCTTTTGGTAAATACAGAGTACATGTGTACCAATGAATGAAATCAAAAGACAGAATTAACCCATCCAGAAACAAAATCAATTTATTTAACAGCAAAGCCCAAATACTTAACTCACTAATGACATAAAGAGATAACTCGATAAACAAAGGATGTAACAGGCCTGCACAATGGTAAACAGATGATGATCTGGTGTGGATTTTAATAATGGCAACAGATGATGATCTGGTGTGAATTTTAATAATGGCAACATGAAAAAAATTAACAAAACAACACAAACCTTTTACAAGACAACTGAACCTCGAAAACGAATATCACTTAATAAAGACAAGGAGAAAGATCTCATTCACCTCAAGCGTTAAAGATCGACTCCAAAGACAAACAACAAACTTGACTGCTACAATATGCCCTTTTAAAGGAGTTCTCTTCAAGGTATTATTGTGTTTTATGGTTTTTCCCAAAAGATAAATAAACAATACAAACTTCTGAATTGACTGTACATTGGTGGCAGTTCCTTTTATAGAAGCAATGGTTAATTATAATGGGTATTTACAAGACTTCAGCACTACAATGACACTGACATGAACTTTAGACTGGTTTATGGTCTGTAGCATGACAGCTTCCTAGATCACCTATACATGTTAAGAACCAGTAGCTACAATTGACTATTTTTTTAAATAACAAACACTCTTATAAATAGCTGTGGCTTCAAAGATTTAAATAAAGGCCAGTGATATAAATCTCAGTTTTTGCGATGCAGACATGCATAGCAGTGTTATTTTTTACCAATCTGCACTTTGTTTGCAGACACTCCTAAGAGCTTATGATAACAACAAATTAAATAAACATCAGCTGAGTTCATTTGTAAACTAGTCATTCATAGCAGTGTTCAAATGCACTTCTTGACAGAAAATCATGATTGCTGATCACATTCTGCAGATGGTCTTTGACAACAGTGCATTTATATAATAAAATCTATCCATGCATGATGATTGTGGTCATAAATGGTAAGTGGTCACTCATAGCAGAGGCTGCTCAAGACAGGTTTTACTGTATCCTCATCCAGAAATGCATATGGACTATAGTATGCCCTTTGTTTATCTGTTTCATTATGGTATTCATCAAACAAAATTTGTTTCTACACATACTTTGGATTTTAAAAATTTAAAACTATTAACTTAAATACAAAGCTGCCAACCCTCCAGACTCGCAATTAGTGAAAAGTGGGATAAAAATTAGTGAATTTTGAACACAATTAGTGAAAAATTATATCATGACACTAACTCCATCCACTTCGATGGTCAGTACTACATTATATGAAAATCCCAAAATAAAAATAAAACATACTATTTACAATGATTACATGTACTACTATATCTGCAGATAAATTTACTGATATACACAAACTTCACGCTATTTGTCATGGTATGATGCTGTGGCAGTCTTGAACTTCCTCAATCAGGCTATGGTAAATTTGTTTTCAAAACAGTTCAGGCTTCTTGCCTGCTGGTTAATCTTGGTGACTAAAATTGTTGCAAATTTTCAGCACCTAAGGAGGCACTTAAAGTTTGTCTTATTTTTCCTCACAATATGAAATAATCTTTCACTGTCACTGTTGCTGATCTCCAACTGAGAAAGACAGGTTATGTTCAACAAGAAAGCTCACAAACAATGCTTCAGCATTGTTAGCATGCAGGACTTGAGTAGGTGGCTTAAAGTACTTCAAAACTGAAATCTGCTGGCGGTGCTATAGCAGTGTGCTGTTTCACATTGTTCTGCCACATGCCCACAGGGGCTCATATAAATGCTTACAATTTATCTGTCATACATGTACTATATAATAATATTACTACATGGTACATGTATGACAGGTAAATTGTAAGCAACAATACCAGCCCTTGTGCACATTCCCAACTGTAAAATTTGCAGCACATTACTGTGTGAAAAACATAATGTACATCAATGTTTGATGGCTGAACACTAGGCCAAATTTTGGTGTACTCCAATCTATATTTCACTTTTTGTGGAATACAATTCTTTTTCCTTGGAGGTGAACACATTTTAACTGCAGTGTAGCTTAATTACAAAATGGTATTAATCCAGAAGATGAAACGTCAAATGGTGAATGATTAGTGGTGTTGGCGCATGCGCGGAAAACTGTTAACTCGAGCAAATTACGATATATGCTAATCTTTCAATTTAAAAAATTCCAACACTCGAAAAAGCTGTCTTCATGTAGTTTCCCAACCTCTATGTGCTTTTTGCTACCAATGTGCTTTCCCACATTGTCTCTGCCCAATGCTAAAATTTGTGGCACACTGTGTGCAAAAAGCATGATGTATATTGGTATTTGATGGCTGAATGCACGGCAAATGTTTGGTATATTTCAAACTAAACTTCCCATTTTGTGCAATACATTTCTTTTTCCTAGGTGGTGAAGACGTTTTCAAGATGCAATGCCGAATGGTAATTAAAATCAGTGCTGGCGGCGCATACGCAGAGAAAAATTCCGTTTAGGCCCCAGTTTCTTTCAAAAGCATTTGTAAAACTACTCTTATACATATAGATTAAAATACACTAAAATGCTTGCTACCGGGCCAACTGTATCAATCGACTATATTTCTACTAATATCACGACTAGTGGTGCTGGACCTTTCAGCAATGGCCGATATCACAACTAGCACTTAACAGGAAAATTTAAAATAATTGAGAATTGGGAATTTCATGATTTTTTGGCATGCGGCATGAATCCGTGAATCGCTGTAGAAAGTCGTGAAATTCATGCCAAAATCGTGAGGGTTGGCAGCTATTTAAATATTACTCACTGCAGAGTGAAGTGTCATCAATGTTGTTTACCAAGGGTGTTTAATAGTAAGTATATTGCTTCCATTTTTGTGCAAGTTTGAATAGTCCAACTTTGTATTATATTTTGTGTTTTGTTGTACACTGTGTTTGATGCAATAACAATTTTGATTTGATTAATATTTACCTTTTTCATAAACCAGATTTAATTACCAAGTAATATTTCCTTAATTATCTGCCAGTGCAAAGCCCTAAACTTGTAATGGCAGAACACACCTTGTTTTACCAACCCTTTGATCAAGCCTTAAATTTTATATTTGTTCAGTGCCAAGTAGAGTAATATATTCTGTAAACAGATTTTATCTGAACTTTTTGTGATCATGCCACACAACTGACACATATTTGGTTGTGGTGTATCCCTTAATAGGTCCTGTTGTTTGCTACCCTGTCATCATAACTGATACAAACAAGTATTGATATCTGCAGGGCAAATAGCGGGGTACAACAGCATAAAAAGCATAGATGGTCTTTAAGAACACTTCTTGTAGCAAATATACTATTATTTGCACTCACCGTGAATGTATTTAATAATAATATTTTCTTTTGCATAATACCCTAGTTACCTTGTTAACCTGAATATAAGACACTCTTGACCATTTTGCGCCAAACATGGTGTCATGCATGAATTGATAGTGCCTTGAAGCAATTGATTGTTATTTCTCTCCCTCCATGGCCATGGATTGCACCATAACCAGGGAAGTTACAGAATCAGATGGTATTATCAAAACAAAAAGGGTTTTGTCTGGAAGCTGTCCATTTTACAGGAGCAATCTTCAGCTGTAGAGATAAAATACTGTGGATAGGGAGTCGAAGGACCCAGTGGGGTTTCATATAACCTGTGCTGCTGTCAGTGGTGACATTGACTCAGAGGACAATAATGGCTTTCATGAAGCGAGGGACAAAAGCTTCAGGACCATTGGGTCTGCAGTGGATAAGGGGGCTCTTGAGGGATCCTTTGGCAGACTGGGATGGGCAGGTCAAGCATGGTGGCTCCTTTACCATCTGACAAGTGCGGTGGAACTGAAAATACTTCATGATTGTCAACTGGATGCCTGGAGTTACATGTTCTGTTGTTAAATAATAATTCAGTACCACTACATGAGTGAAAATCAAATATATATCCAACTTGTGGTTGAAACATTATTTATATTTTTGTACAAATTCCATTCTTTGAGTACCCTTGATGACAGAATCATACCTTATTCATGGTTGTGAAAATCCTAGACTTTGACACCCATGGTAGTAGATAAACATTGTTCATTTTTGTGTTTAAATTTTAAACATTGATCATCCAATGTGATAAATCCAAATATCAATCATATATTTTTTACAAGTTCCATCTGATGATTCTTGTTTGATTAATTGTTTAAGTTACATGTTCTAATTAGACCCAGTTTGGAATGTTTTCATTTCTTTCAATCAGTAGTTTCATTCTGTGTGCATCTTTCTGTTAAATCCATTGTTAGATACTTTGTACACAAGTTGGATGTCAGATTCATACATTTTTCAATCATACTATAAATAAACACCTCATTCACAAATTGCTTTCAGTGTCTTCACTATCTAATCCCAAACCTGGATCATCCCCTTACAATAGTAACATATATATTCACATCAATGAACAATGTGTCAATGTACTCACTATGGATGTATACGCCACAGGTCCATGCAGATTTTGGATAGTGGATACATTTGTTTTTTCTGGACATAAATTGCTTATGAAGAACAAAAACAAAATGAATAAATAAGAACAGTACAAGGTTCATTTCTCTCAGTGTATTATCAAATAAGCATTCTGTTTACCTACTTTTTTGTAACATGCAGAGGTGGTAGTGGGGAGCTACAAATTCAACACAATTTGTTTTATTTCTAAAAGTTTTGGGACATATGATCAGGTAAAAAAAGTTTAATTTTAAGTTATGTGACAGGATAAAAATCATGCATTTTGTCCCAAGATATAAGGTAAATGCAGTATCAGATTGATTAATGTTTGAACTTATAAGTCATATTCTCCAAATCTAACAAAGAAACACATATCTGAGTTTACCATGTCTATGAGGTCATGTTTCAGAGATGATTTAAGGATCAACTTTTGCAAAGTAACAGACCTGTTTGAACTCTGACAATAGGACTTTGTAGAACTGGAGTAGGTGCTGACTTGTTCATCAAAGCAACAGTTGGTATTGAAACACCCTTGGAAACGAGATTAAGGCCTTGGGTCCCACTTCCTCCTGTAATAGAATATAAATAAACATAAGACCAAAGCTATTAATAATTACAAAGGACCCCACTAACCAGTTTGCTTGACACGGCCTGACACAGCAGTTTAACTACAGTTTAAATCACCATATTCTGTTTAGCGGTTTACCAATATCTGTGGTTGTAAAATCAATGCATACCATGCATCTTGAAGTAATGTGATTATGATGACACTGATATTGGGAATCAGTTGAAATTTTAGGATCGATCATTGGTTACACCAACCGATCAATGATCAATTATTAATTGATTAAATATGGCTGCCGTATGATGGAAATGATCAAAGTAGTGCATCAATTTTAGCTAGGATCTAACTGGTATATAATCAAAGTTTTTGTAATGGGACTTAACTATTTAGGATTGGTGTTTGATATATTTCTCTAAATAAAAAGAAATTATCAAAATTGTGTTCATTTGTTTATAACCAGAACTTAAGAACAGGTGAACAGGTAATATCACTTGTCATATAAATGATGTAACGACTAGATAGTACATACACGACTAGAACCACTTAATGATAATCATAATTAGATGATCAACTTAATTAACATTAACAGTAGTCCTTTTACAACTAGAAATTCTACAATTTTCAACTCTGAACTGAAGAGTCTTCAACACGTTGAAAAGTGATTTGCAAGGAGTGCAAGAAAGAATACAATGGTTAGTAAGAGACATCAGGGGTCACGCTACCAGGCGAAGTGGGCGAAAAAGTCACCTGAGAAATGTAAACTTCGCCTTCTTCTGTTAGGAAAGCGAAAACGACTTCGCCTTCTGATTTTTCAGACGTAAAATGGCTGTACCTTA
The DNA here is from genome assembly GCA_016617855.1 of Megalonaias nervosa. Classification (NCBI taxonomy): domain Eukaryota; kingdom Metazoa; phylum Mollusca; class Bivalvia; order Unionida; family Unionidae; genus Megalonaias; species Megalonaias nervosa. The sequence continues at coordinate 55,094 of JAECUM010002357.1, forward strand.
TGACTTTTGAGATGCCCCCCTGCTGTAGCCAGAATGTTCTGGCACTGTTGTAACCCAAGGCGAAATGTATTTACGTGGTGTTGATACCAATCAGATTACGGTGACAAAGAAATTCTTGCACATCTACATGCAAGTTTTAATAGCTAACTGGCCATTGACCCTTTCCAGAGCAAGATATCACTGCTCAATTTCATGAAGTTGGGCCTACTGTACTATGATGAAAATATACCAAATTCTGTTTTGAAATTTAAACATAAATATGCAAATAGCAATTTGCTTTAAAAAAAATATGATCGGTGAAGACCGTTTTCTAATTTATTTATTTTTTTATAAATGGAGATTTTAAAGGCCGTATTTGCGTATTGTCTTTACAAAATCAGTTTGAACTCGTACATGAACTTGTAATGGCAGACATCGCTGCTTATATGATATACCACTTCATTAAACTGTCTGTATTCGTAAATAATTGGGCAAATAGATTCAGGAAAATATACAATATAATGAAAACAAAGTTTAAATATTATGTGATAGGCGATTTAGCCTAAATATTTAATAATGTAGGTCAGAAACATGTGACAATGTCTGTTAGTGTTGTGGAATTCGAAACAATGCTGCAAGGTCAAGGTTGTTTTCTGACATACCGTAATTAATTTTCGTGAAAATACGAAAAATATATATAGTAGTGAAGCAAATACTATTTAACCAATGCATATCATTATTACCAGTAGGTAGACAAATAATACAACCATAAATATGCAGTCCTATGAATGAATTTTTGTAGCGAAGTGAGAAAGTGAGTAGTTATATTAAGAAAAGCCCTCTTTCTAAAAATAGATGCACTCGCACTGTGCAATACGTGTTCTTGTATGTTTCGGTTGGGGGAGAAAAGGGTCCAGTTTAGTTATATATCGACTTTAGTGCTTCAGTGTGTTGTCTATGAATAGTTACAGTAACGTTTTATCAGGAACAATGAAATCAGGACGAAGAGTATGGTTTGAAGTCACTTGTGCATTTATTCCTATGTACATGTATTAGGGGTTGTTTCAAAGAATGCTAGAAATCTTTTTGACTGCAAAATTTACACAAAACTTGCAGAAAATAAAATAATTAAGTGGAAGTTTATTAAGCATTTTTACCAACTTGCAGTTACAAGACTCTAATCTTGTTACTGCTATCAGTTAAAATTAATTAAAATGTATAGCTTCTGCTATACTTTTTAAGTCATATGACCAAAACACACTGTATTTTACCTCAATCCAAACACACATTTACTACAAGTATGAATAGAATGGGTATGAATATAATAATTTTTATACACGTACAAAATGTGTTGATAATAAACATATAACATATTTTTCACCTTGAAAATAAGGCATTGCTTAAAACTGTTAAAAGCATACTGAGAAATATAGCACATAATTAAAATAAGATAATGCAGCTATTCTATATGTATGTGTGTATATATATATATATATATATATATATATATATATATATATATATATATATATATATATATTGCATTTCTTCCTTTGGTCTCTCTTCTCCCTGTTTAGCTTCCACTTCTCCCTGTTTAGCTCCCACTTCTCCCTGTTCTGACCAAAAGGAGAAGTCACTTCTCCCTAAAATTTAAGTCTAGCTTGACCCCTGAGACATGTGTACATGATCTTGAACGCAAGTATTTTATTTTGTTTTGATTTTATGATCTTTCTTGGCGAGTCTTGCCAGGCAATTTTATAAATAAAAAGCAGTCTCAGCTCAGACCTGGGAATGTGGATGTGATGGTTTTTCTTCATAAGAATATGAAGTTGTACAGTCTTGCTCTGAATGTTGATTGAATGACTCAGTTGTACCTACATGTATTATATTAGTCTAAGGTAAAACAAAAATGCCTTCGTTTGAGATCATGTACAAGTGTCTTTCACTAACCATTGAACGTGTATTCATTTTTTGCACAACTTGCAAATCACTATTGTCAGATTAAGATTGTCTTCATTTGCCAGACCATCCCACTTTTTCTTTAACCCAATGAAGGTCACCACTTTCAATCATTTCTTCTTTCCATGAAAGTCAAAAAGTTCACTTTTACTTTTGTTTGCCATTTTTAATGCGGGTCTCTTATATCATGGCTAAATTGTATTTCAAAACTGAATAAAAAGCATGAATCAAACAAAACATTCTTCGTATTGTCGTTAATTTATAGTTCCTAGTTCATACTATCATTTCTATAACTGTATTATTAAATTTAAATATTTTGGGGTTATTCCAGCTCAAGAGTAATAATAATTTAATAAATTTATTGGCACCGTAAGGAAACTCGATCGTGAAAAGTTGCACTTGATTAATCAATCAAATTGGTTGAACAAGTGATGCTCAAGTAACTTGATTAATAGGAACAGCACAAGAGTCAACTGTCATCTAAATGTATTGTAGCTCTATGAACTCTGGGAGAGACTGGACATTAGTAGACATGGTTAGGACTCTCTCTTAGGTCTCGTAACAATAAGTGAATTGTAGCTCTAGGAACTCTAGGGGAGACTGGACATAAGCTGACATGGTTAGGACTTTTGTCTCTTAACAAATAATGAATTGTAGCTCTATGAACTCTGGGAAAGACTGAGCATAAGCTGACATGGTTATTATTCAATATTGAAAAAGAAAACTTCCTATAAAACAGTCCTGTGAATGAAAATAAAAAAGTTAAGAAAACATATACAAGACCATGGGATATCATATGTGATGTATTACCTGCTGTAAATTATCTGTATCGGCTCTCTGTTGCATAAGCCAATGTGATTTCAATGACAGTGTTACCATGAAAACCAATGTGATCTTAATACCTGTGTCACGCTGAAAACCAATGTAATCTAAATAACTGTGTCAAACTGAAAACCAATGTGATCTTAATAACTGTGTCATACTGAAAACCAATGTGATCTTAATACCTGTGTCACACTGAAAACCAATGTGATCTTAATAACTGTGTCACACTGAAAACCAATGTGATCTTAATACCTGTGTCACACTGAAAACCAATGTGATCTAAATAACTGTGTCATACTGAAAACCAATGTGATCTTAATAACTGTGTCACACTGAAAACCAATGTGATCTAAATAGCTGTGTCAAACTGAAAACCAATGTGATCTTAATACCTGTGTCACACTGAAAACCAGTGTGATCTAAATAACTGTATCACACTGAAAACCAATGTGATCTTAATGACTGGTGCAATGGAAAAGATTCACTCACCAATATACACTTTACCGTATGTTTGTGACAAGAGAATTCATTGATCTTGAATGAATACTGAAAATCTCATTCTGCTATTATGTTGTGGACAATTGGTGACAGGGTCCTTTTTCCCACACTGTTCTGTGGGGGGATATATGTTCAGCTTTAAACAAGAGTCCCTAGAAGGGGCTGATGCTCTACTAGCTGAAAGGAATTTCAATGGAATTGAAGATAAGACCATCTCTTCCTCCTAAATGCATAGTGTTGAATCCATTGCTGATATTGTTCAGCGATAAATGTGCTGCTGTAATGAACATGTTGGATGTCAGATTGGCATCATTTTCTTTTAGGACCAACTAGACACCATAAGATGTCTTCTGGTGGAAACCTCATGCTGATATGACTTTCTGTTTTAAAGCAGTAATGATAACAAGATTTACATGATGGATACCATGGTGGCCATATTGGATGTCAGGTTGGCACCTTTTCAATTTAGTGCTAGCAAGACATCATAAGAAATTTTTAAAGCACAATGTCAATATGACCAGCCATCTAGAAGGAGCAGTGACAGCAAAGATTTCCATATTAGAAGTTGGACTGGCACCATTTTCATTTACAACCAACAAGGCATCATAAAAAGTCTTTCCGTGAAAGCTCCATGCTGATATGACCATTCATTCAGGAGATGTAGTGATAACAAAATTTTCAAGCTGCCAGTTGTGGCAGGCACACTGAGTGTCTGAATGGCAACAATGTCATTTAGGACCAACAAAGCATCAAAAGTTATTTAGTAAAAACTCCATGTGATATGACCATCCATTTGGAAGTAGATATAGATCAGTACCCTTTTCATTAAGACCAACTAGACATCACAAAACATCTTCTGGTGAAAACTGCATGTGATATGACCATCCATTCAGATGTAGATGTCAGATCAGTACCATTTTCATTAAGACCAACTAGACATCACAAAATGTCTTCTGGTGAAAACTCCATGCTAATATCACTTCCCATTCAGATCAAAATAAAACTTTACAATGTTGTACACCATTCTAAACTTTGTACTGATGCAGACATCAGCTGTGATTCACATGGCTAACACATGTAAATTAGCAGACTGGGTGTTTATTATGGCAGAAAGTTTATCTGCCCTATCAGTATTTTTATGAGGACTTACATATCTGAAAATGCTTTTTTTTTTTCATGGTATATATCTTTATTTCACAACTGATAATGATAGGATTTTTGACAAATGTTTCTGTATACGTGATTCAATACTGATCAGTGTAAACAAACGTCGTTGTGATGTCATTAAGAGATGCATCTGCTTAAGAAGTATGAGTTTATATCACTCTATTAACATACTGTAGCATCAAAATAGGGTGTGGGATGATATCTGATGTCCTATTTGCTACCAATTATTAAAGGTGTCAAGGGGTACCCAGGTACTCGGGTACCAGCCCGTTCATAATTACCCAGGTAATAAAATTATCTATAGTGTACCCGTTTAGTTCATGTAAAACTAAAAAGAACAGAAAACAACATGTTTTCAAGTTCAGATTAATGAACATATCTAGTGATGTCAGGAGCAAACGAAACACAGAATAATGAGTACAGTTTGAGACTTGTGCCACTGATCCATTGTAGACCTCTGTCTACTGATCTTATATTTTCTACATGTGTGACCATTTGGCTATGTATATCAAACAGTTTCCTTATTTTCTATTTATAATAACAGTACATGACACATTTCTAAAAAAAACAGATGGGTTTCTTGAATTTGAAATAATGTGTCACATATTCATTATAGTTTGATACACACTAAGTAGCAGACCAGTCTGTATTGAAAAAAACATGGCACCAAATATTAACTGAAACAGGCTTTATCGATGTGACTCGTGGATGTTATATGACTGAAGTTAGAGGTGAGAAATTTTGTTAAATTTAAGAACATGTTGCACCAGGAAAAGGACTAATAAATAACACCTCACAAATTCTGAAAGAGGAACTCTACTGTGATGTAATACAGAATTGTGAATTTGTTTACATTATGACCTTTCAGCGAAAGTTAAACATATCATGTAGACTAGTTAAAGTGACTGCTGTGTATAAATAATTTATCATTCTGTTTTGCATCCATATTCTTGTACTAATCCACATGGAGTTAGCCGATTTGTAACAAGAATTTTAACTAACTGCAGATCCAGGTAAGTAATAAATATAAATGTAACAGCTTTCTGTAATTATGGTATGCAATATATAGATTACCGGTATTCTTTTTATGCTCAGACTGCACTTTTTGCCACTCATATTAGTAATAATTATGCTTACACCTCACGGGGGGGTTGACATGAACTTACAACAAGCCAGTTCAGGTTCACATTTAATATAATTTCCCTTTGATCGGGTACCAAAGTAACCTATCCTTAGGATCGACATGTACCTGGATAACTTTTTCGAAAATTCTAACATCTTTACCAATTAGCAGTTTCACCAAAAGTACATGTATTTTTGGTGAAGATAATACAAATTTTAAATTCCTGCTTTGCAATATCCACAAAATGCACAGAAAGTCGAATTACCTGAAGGTTTATTCTGTACTTGTGTGAGACTGATCCTCTGACCCCCTGACAGCTGATTCAAAGGAAGACCAATCTGGATTCTATGGGCCTATAATGGGAGTAGATCATGATAAAAATAGTCCGATTTGTACACAGAGGTCACTTCTCACTATGGCAGGTAAAAAAGAGAACTGCTGAAGCAAATGGAGAATTAAATACAGCTTCTGCACCCATTGCTGATTTCATAAATTAAAACAGAATATAAAGGGAAGCATGCTATATATTTAACTTTCCAAAATTTTAACCTTCTTAACATGTCCTTTTCTCAAAAAGAAATTCATTCCTATTTCAAGTATGTGAAACCCAATTTCATCTGGAATTAAAAGAATTATGATAAAAACTGAGAAAGAGAGAACACCGATAAGTTAAATTTAAATTAAAACTTGAGCAAATACCAAATACTAATATTGATACCAAATACTAATACTGATAATCTGAATGATTCACATTTTAATTTTATTTTCTTGTCTATCAATAAACAAGTTATTATAATATCTTAAACAGTCTGAAACCCAGAAAGATCAAGTTAGGAGCAGCTTTCCAGGTGTAAAAGCAGAGCTGCCAACCCTCCAGACTCACAATTTGTGAAAAGTGGAATAAAAATTAGTGAATTTTGAACACAATTATTGAAAAACTATATCATGACACTAACTCCATCCACTTTGATGGTCAGTACTACATTATATGAAAATTCCAAAATAAAAATAAAACATATAATTTACACTGATTACATGTACTACTATATCTGCAGATAAATTTACTGATATTCACAAACTTCACGCTATGATATGCTGCTGTGGCAGTCTTGAACTTCCTCATTCAGGCTATGGTAAATTTGTTTTCAAAACAGTTCAGGCTTCTTGCCTGCTGGTTAATCTTGGAGACTAAAATTGTTGCAAATTTTCAGCACCTAAGGAGGCACTTAAAGTTTGTATTATTTTTCCTCACAATATGAAATAATCTTTCACCGTCACTGTTGCTGATCTCCAACTGAGAAAGACAGGTTATGTTCAACAAGAAAGCTCACAAACAATGCTTCAGCACTGGTAGCATGCAGGACTTCAGTAGGTGGCTTAAAGTACTCAAACACTGAAATCTGCTGGGGGTGCTATAGCAGTGTGCTATTTCACATTGTTCTGCCACATGCCCACTGGGGCTTGTATCATTTACAATTTATCTGTCATACATGTACTATATAATAATATTACTACATGGTACATGTAAGACAGGTAAATTGTAAGCAACAATACCAGCCCTTGTGCACATTCCCAACTGTAAAATTCGTGGCACACTACTGTGCGAAAAGCATAATGTACATCAATGTTTGATGGCTGAACACTAGGCCAAATTTTGGTGTACTCCAATCTATACTTCACTTTTTGTGCAATACAAATCTTTTTCCTTGGAGGTGAACACATTTTAACTGCAGTGTAGCTTAATTATGAAATGGTATTAATCCAGAAGATGAAATGTCAAACGGTGAATGGTTAGTGGTGTCTGCACATGCACGGAAAACTGTGAACTCGAGCAAATTATGATATATGCTAATCTTTCAATCTAAAAAATTCCAACACTCGAAAAAGCTGTCTTCATGTAGTTTCCCAAACTCTATGTGCTTTTTTCTACCCATGTGCTTCATCACATCATCCCTGTCACCATGCCCAATGCTAAAATTTGTGGCACACTGTGTGCAAAAAGCATGCTATATCGGTATTTGATGGCTGAATGCACAGCCAATTTTTGGTATATTCCAAACTAAACTTTACTTTTTGTGAAACAGATTTCTTTTTCCTTCGTGGTGAAGACATTTTCAAGATGCAGTGCCGTACAGTAATTCAAATCAGTGTTTGCGGCGCATACGCTGAGAAAATTTCTGGCTAGGCGCCCGTTTCTTTCTAATGCATTTGTAAAACTACTCTTATATATATAGATTAAATTACGCTAAAATGAATGCTACCAGGCCAACTGTACCAATCGGCTATAGTTCTACTAATGTCACGACTAGCAGTACCGGACTGTTTCGGCAACTGCCAATATCACGACTAGCACTTAACGGGAAACTTTAAAATAATTGAGAATTGGGGAATTCTTAATTTTTTGGCATGTGGCGTGAATCCGTGAATCGCTGTAGAAAGTCGTGAAATTCATGCCAAAATCGTGAGGGTTGGCAGCTATGAAAAAATCCTTTCAAATCAGTCTTAATGAATAAGCAATAAAGTGATGCCACGTTTCATGTTTCTCACTGCATTTTATTGCCAACTGTATTGTTTTTAATATTCATAAGTTATAATAATCATTTATCAGCAACATGAAAAACAGATCAATAACAAACTTTTTAATTTTTATCTGGACTAAGGTATGATCTTCTCTTAAACTTACTCTGAATCATACTATTTTAGCATGGTAATTGTAATAAAGGCTACTGGATAAGGTGATAGGTTTCAATATTTCTGTATTGCCAATAACAATGCAAGTTTTAAAAAATGTCTTGATTCAGTTTATCACCTTACATATATATTATGCATGCAAGAAAACATAGGCACACATTCCCAAGATATGTTCTATCCTGCTTTATAGATAGCTGAATAAAAACCACTGCAAGTACTGACCTTTTTTCTGCTGCTTGCCATTTTGTAGTTTGTCGAAGATAAGCAGTACCTGTCTGGTGGAAGTCGTGGGCCTGTATATGGCTTTATCAGTGGTAACTGCTGATTATTTTTGTGGCGTGCTATCTCCATCAAAAGCTGCCAATTACACATTAATACATTCATAAATGTATCTAGGTAGAATCTATATAGCATGTAAAGAATTATACATAATGAAGAAAACATGTATTTCCATCAAGCATCAAAACTTGAGTTATGTATGTATGTATGTATGTATGTATGTATGTATGAATCTATGTATCTATGTATGTATGTATGTGATTTAACAGTACACCAGCAAAATAACAACTACTTGGTGTTGATTAAAAGTCAAGTTCCAATAATGTTAAGATGAAGAATTACAAAAAATGTTAACAAGGTAATACTTTCGAATTATCTACAAAACAAGATAAAGACTTGCAAAAAATAATCTTTACGAAAATAAAGCTGTTAATTTTCTATAATTTTACAAGATATTATAGAATTTAGCTCATTATTATTAGAATTTAGCTAGAAAATTATAGATTGTATATTGTTTAGATGAATGGAATTGTTCCTAAAACAGTCATTTAATGCATACCAGTAACAGTTAATTTTAGAAAAGATTCTGAATAAAGATTTTAAAGTTTCAAGTCTGAGCAAATTTGCTGAGGGTTAGGTCAAATCAGAAACTCTGATTAAGTGCTACAGAAACACTTCATGTTAAGACAACACCTTAAAATAAATATGATGCAATAAAGAGTTTACATATAAGCTTCACTTACATCTCTTGGAGGGGGTGATGTAAAGGAATGGTCCATTCTACACTGCACTGCCAGTTTTACATCATCGACATCAATAATCTTCTTGTTTGCATGATTTGAATAGACCTTAGCATCATCAAGTACATCTGTTACATACCCTTCAAAAGAAATATCTAACTAGAAAGGATTTGCTTTTTAATGCAAAAGCATGCCTACAACCAACCCCAACCATGACAAATTATTGGCTTTCTGTGGCACTGGCACAGAAGTAAAGAAAAAAGTCCAACAAGGTGGATAGAAAGAACTTTTTCATATAGAGAGTCCCAATTTTGTTAGGGTTACAACTGTTGTTAAGTCAATCTAAGTAGCATACAGAAAGCATTGTTTAAGTCAAACATTTGTTCTAAAAAGGGGCTAAGAAGCTAAAATCTTGGACCCCCACAAAAAATAGATTTGTGTTTTAAGGAAAAAAACCCCACATAATAGGTTCAAGCAAAACATTTCAAAATGTTGAAAAATTGCAATAATGAATTGAAAATCTAATCAGATCATCTACATGTGCCTATAAACATGCTTCCCAAATTTAAAATGAAACCAGAGCGAAATTCTGCTAACAAGGTTTCTACCAGAAAAGTAAAAACAAAATATGTATAAAAAATATGGAATAACTGCTATAATGACTTCAAAACATGATAGGAATGTATATGAATTGAGATAGGTTTTTCAAACTTCATTTGTCCACCTCAAGTGGCCTTTTCTTAATCATGCTAATCTATTCAAAAAGTTCAAAAATATGTATTAAAAAAAAAGAAGAAAACTTGCTGTTATGGCCTGAAATCTAATCAGCTCATCTACACAATAATACAAATAAGTCTACCAAATTTCATTTGTCTATCTGAAGTAACATGCCTTGCTTAAGGACACACCATTATAGCTGATCTGACGGCAGAATTCAAACCCAAACTATCTGATTGTGAGTCCGGCATGCTAACCGATGATCTGACATTAAATTGGTATTCATGTCATAAATCTGTATATCAACATACAAAGTACAAAACGGGAACGTCTTATATATTAAAATATCCAAAAGTATAAAAAAAGAAATGATGACAGAAATTTAAATATATCACTCCCTCACTATAAGGCTCTTCATCATAACACAATTCCCATGATAAGGTGATATGGTCAGGGATCCCTTATGTTGCAGTAACATTATGTGTATCAAGTACTTGATTATATGGCAGTCACAAAATAAGGTGGTATCCTCTGTGACTCCCATGGATACATTATAATGAGGGAGTACAGTATGTACTTCATTATAAAGCACTCTCACTATAGGGCAGTATACTTTATGACTGCTACAGACAGCAATATAATCAGAGAGTAATGTATCATGTACTTCATTCCTAGTCGTCGACTAACATAGCAGCGAGAAGTACTAAGCAGCAGTAAGTATAGTCAGAGACAGAATTATCCCCACAATAAGCGTTGAATGCGATACGGGGGCTAAACCTACAAATCACTACAGGATGGAGTCTCCTAGCTCAAGCAAAGCATACTATGCTTTTGCTGATATGGGAAGAGAGTAGAAATACCTGGAGAGGTGCCAATAGAAAAAATTGGAGAAATGTGACCCCAAGAAGACTGACACAAAGAAGACAAAATGAGGAACCACAGAGGAAGCAAAACCTACAATTGCATACTACAACTAGGCAACTACAAATTACTCACAGTGTCGGTACTACAAAGACTCCCACTCACTGAATGACATTAAATTCAACTACCACCAAATCACCATCAGTTATTCCATCAGATACAGGAAGAGCAGATGAAATCTCTACCAGAAATGGAAAAGAGGTTAAATATAGGGGCATGGAGGTGAACACCTGTCAACAATGGAGTGAAACGGAATCAATGACAATAGAGGAAATCCAGAAAGAGGGAAAAATTGCCCTAACAATACCAGCACCACAGGAATTAATACCAGCACTGCAGACATTAAAGACACCACCTAACATAAGATCGGTAGCAGCAGCATTACCATTAATAACCCAGCAATTGAATACGAGTCCAAAGTTAACTCCAGTAGAAGCAGCATTGACACCCTCTACAGCAGCACTACCTAAATCACCACGCGGGAAAATGGCTGAAAGTATACCAGTCAATCCTGGGAAACACATAACATCAACAACAACAACAACAAGAACTAGTGAGCCTACCAAAAATCAACCTATTATACCTACACTAGATGCAAATGTAACCAAGATGTCAGCTACTTGTACCAAACCTAAAAGTAAACAACAAAAAACAGCTACCAAAAAAGACACAAAAGATACAAAATCCAAAACAAGAAGTCGCCAGACTAAGATGGATACAGTCCCACCTCATCAAATTGAAGTAAATAATTATGTGGCCACCCAGTTTGACAAATTGGGACTTATCTACCTACTACAAAATGCTGACACATCCACCTATTATACTAATGCACTCCGAACAATAATAGGGGCACACCAAAAACTCTACTATGATGGACCATTGGGGAAAAAGGCCATAAAGAAATTCGAAGATGCAAAAGAATCCATCACAGATATCAGCACCTGAGATCAGTTTTACTACTGCCCAATACAAGTCCTGGTGATGCTGATCAACGAGCTACTTAAATTCCACAGAGTACAGCATCAACCAATCCCAAAACACCATCATTGGACACTAATGATCCTGAGAGAACTATGCGGTATTGACGGATACAGTGAACGGAAAAGGGAATGCTTTTGCCCTCCAGAAAACATACAGCCATTCCTGTACCCGTTTTCTGAGGTGCAACTTCAGCCCTTTTTAGGGCTATTATATGTTGCCATTTAATAAGAGATTTCAATTTGGCTTGAAATCTCGACTCGATAATACTATTGATAACCTAACATGATCCTTTGATCACCATTCTAAATTAAAACCACAATACCTAACTCGACTATCAAAAAATTAGTTTTTGGTCTCTTAGACCGATTCTTTTGGTTTATATTAAAATTTGTACACTATGTACTTTCAAAATAAATTCCAAGATAGGACAATTTAAACTTTAAACTAAATCTGTGACTCTAATTGCAATTGTGGCTAACACAAAATTGGTAATAGGAAATACCCATTATATAGGCAACTGGGTTGAATTTGATATTAATTCTGGCATTTAAGGTACGTTCCGACCGGCATTTGGTGTCTCCTCCCGGGTCCTTCTCTCCCCTTCCTACTTGGACATTAAAAGACGAGTGCATGGGCTGATTCCCACTCATCTAAATCAGGTGCCCCAAAGAGCGTGTACACATGGAATCGAGGTGACGTCATATGAGAATTGCCCAATCAAACTCAATGTCTCATACTGTAGTAAACAGGCATTTCATCAATATGTATGTGTGTTGGGTCCATTCCCACACATGACAGCCTTTCATACAGGTCGAATGGGACTTATTGTCCCGTGACCTGTCGGCTAAATCAAGTAGCACACTGTGTGTGCCTTAAAGCGTTGGGGAACATGGCACCATTCCGTCCCCCTCGAAAAAATCGATCAGCCCCCCCCCCCTCACTTGGGGGCATTAATTGGTCACGCATGCCCTAATGGGTGCATGCGACCTTAATCAAACTAATTAACATCATGTACTTCATTATAAGGCAGTCTCACTATCAGGCAGTTACTCTATGACTACTATGGTCAGCATTATAATATGGAAGTACTGTATGCACATCAAATATTATTCTTTTATCACCCAAACAACATAAAAGGTACAATCAATGCATAAAGATGATTAAAAAAGTAGTATTTACATTAAAACCATCTTCATTAAAAATATGAATGTGGCTCTTTATCTACAAGTTTTTTCACCCTGAACCTTGGAACCATATGGTATTCTGTGCTAGTTTATTCACCTGCAACGTAAATGCATTGTGTTCAGAACAGCCACAATGGATTTTCCTGCATGTGTTAAGGGGCGAGAATCATTGTGCATCAGTGAGTTTGGATGCCAAACTAGCAACTTATAGGGTGCAGGATTGAACCCCACTAATGAATCAGCCTGGGACAGCTACTATGGTGTGTTCTTGGGCATGGCACTTTACTACAAATGCTTCAGCTCTAATAAACCCACTTGTGTTGCTGTGCCATAGCACAAAAACCAAACCAAATCTTTAAAGTGAACTAGGCCGGAATCCCTTGTCCAGAATGGACAACATTCTTGTCTGACTTCCACTCTGGTAAATTCGCGATGCTGTGTGGAACGAACTATAACAACGAAAATCAATATGAACATTCAACAAGTATTGTTTGTGAAGTACAGTTGCTTTGAGTTGATGTTAATGAATAAAAAACACATGTTAAATTAAAACTAATATTTTGGCCGGATATATAAACTTGCATATAAGGTGATCCTGTTGGTTAATAAACCATGTTTTAATACCCTCGAAAATAGCTTCCTAGACACAAAAATGCTACTTCCGGGTAGGCTATGCAATAAAGCATTATCTTACTGTAAGTAAACTCAAGCATTTGATTTATTAGTCTGGGCTCATATTCTGCCACTCCCATATCTTTGAGGATTGCTGACATAACTTGTGCATCTTTCGGAGTACTCTTTGCTGGAGCTGCCATTTTCTTTTCCTCACACTATAAGAAGATAACATAAACGAAATTGATAGAAATTTCTTTTTACTTATTAGTATAAAGCTAGATATGATCATAATTACATAATTTCCAAGTTATATATATTTATTAATGTATTTTTCGTTGAATTTGTAAATCTTTTGATATAATTATTTTATATTCGTTCCATATGGAACTAGTTCCCTGAAACATGTAAACCTAGAAGCAGGTGACCAAAAAGATGGCGGACGGGGCAAGTTGGTCAATAATGGCCGTATTTGCTGGCCTTTTATTTTTAACATGGAGAGATATGTCGTTTACAGAACCGTCGACTCAAGTTCATAAAGATATTAGAGTTCCAAAATTTGCAAATTTGGCAGTACCAACCTTAAAATTTTTGTACTGGTAAGTTCACCCTATCCAATGTTCTAGAAAGTGGATAATGTTTTTTTTTTTAATGCTTTTTTGTCCTTCTCAATTACATTACCACGATTGTCACTAGGATTTCAGATTTTGTTGTCCAGGACTGAGCTGAAAAGAGATTTAGTCTCCTTATTCTGTTGACTATGCTTGCATAAACATCGGTTCAGGGTCAGAACGGACCGCTATGAAAAAGGCTCATGCATGAACCAACCAGTACGATGCTGTCGGGCATTTCTGCGCTCATAAGGACACACGGTACTAATGGTATGGAAAAATGGGAACAAGCCTGGAAATGGGTGAACATTAAATAGAGTAATATATGGGTTTGGCTGGCCAGGATTGGTTAATAATGTAAGTTATGTTTGAGGAAAAAGAATCTGTTGAGAGCTTATCCTAGTTGTAAGTGAAAAAAATAGAGACATTGTTTTATTCATGGAATTCCAGTCCTTTAACAATCTTGAGTTTGGAACACTCACTACTAATATTAGCACCTGACTCTTTGGTGCGGAATTGAAAGCACGTTTCAAACACATGCAGGTCCAGAAAATGCCACGGCTCATATCCTTTCCTCTACACAGAAGCTGACATCCAGGTTTCATCTATACTGATAAATATAGGTTTGGTCATGGGCATTCAGAAATTTTAAGTTATTGAATTTGTAATATCATGGTGTTTGCATAGGTTTACTATGGGAACTGAATTAATACCCGAGTCCATAAGGTTTCCGTCTCCAATACTGAAGCTAAACACGTACTGAATTCGACCAATTGACGAAAATAAAATACTGCAGTGCTTACAATTTGAAAAGAGGCAGTTATCACCAGAATATTCTGTTCAAAATGATATTAATTTTGGACACGCGGGATACCACCCCCGTGTTTTCATGACTCGCGATATGTCGGCCTATTCTGCGCACAGCTTTGAAAAGATGTAATGTTTGTCCATCGGGCAATGGAAGTGAAATACATTACTGTGGACTGTTTCTGTCAGCATTTCAGTCGAGTAATTAGGTCAGGTTTATAGCTAGTTTTACAAAATTCTTCGTAACAATGCCAATAAATGGCAATAGATATTAAGCAAACTAAACCGATCTTGCTAAAAAATTAGTACAGTTCAACATTTTATAAAAAATAAGCTATTATGTGGAAGAGAAACAACAATGAATAGGATGTAGTGTGTTTACAATGTCTTTTGGGGAAAAATTACTACAGAATTTAGAAACGGACTATACGCCGGGGAATTTCATGAGAATCCCGTTCTAGCAGCAAGTTGACACATTAGGTAGCAGATGATTTTGTACGTGTGGGACAACTTTTTGCAAAATTGGAAACTTGGATGAAGATGCAGAATAGTTTTAAGGTATACATTTCCATCTTTTATATAATGTATTTATTTGTATAATTCTAAAAGATAGATAGTATATAGGATTTTGTGGGTAACAGGTTCAAGAAGGTCATGGAGTGGGTCTTCATGTTGACATTTAGAAATAATATTTTCATATGCATTTAAAGTCGAAATGTGGGATATTTTTGTACACTTTATGAATATCACTTTCCTTAATTAAAATATGATCGTTCTTTCTTGATACAAAATGGATTTTTGACCCAAAATAACATGTGATCCAATGTTTACACAAATGACGTATCGTTGTGCAGAATTACCCAACACACAGAATTGGCTGATGTGGGGGTACTTAAAAGGCCCATTTCTGTATGCATTACTAATTACTACTATCATTTATGCTATTAGAAATATATAAGACATAAATATCAAATCCTTACTTTTTATTGTGAAACATCTTTAAATGCTGTGCAGTAATGTATCATTTCACAGTATGTCCATATGTGAGTGATTATGTAACTAATTGCTAGGCCTTCATCTGCTTTTTCTTTGTAAAATGAACAAAGAAGAAAATAATGCAAGTTACTGAATTTGAAAAGTTCAAATAAGGCAGATTACTAATTGTGAAAGAAAACATTAGAAGGAAAGGGAATAAATAATACCTTTGTTATACCATATAACTAATTTTAAGATAAAGAATGCCACTGGAGATACTAGTTTCAAACCAACATCTGATATATAAAGTTAAATGATAATCACCTGTCTCAGTAATTGGTACAGAAACTGTTAAAATCTTATGTCACATCAAGCTCAGTTGAGACTGGAGGCATGGGAAAGAGTTGTGATTGCAGATACTTGTTTTCATGTCTCATTTGTGATTATCAAAGTTTCCTGACATTGAATATTTCTGAGACAGAAAACATGTAAAGGAAGTGTGAAAGGTAAAATTTGATTGCTAATTATTTCCTGATTCTGGTACTGCAATCTCTTTAATTTGCACAGGTCTGCTGTTTGCTATCAGTAGTTTACTTGAGTCTTGGTGTTAATTCTCACTCTCCACTGCTTCATTTTTTGCTGCTTAATGTTTTAGCAATATATGTAACAAAATATGTTGGTGACTAAGAAGTGAATAGATATGGGTATTGCAGAAAAGTTGTAATTAATGCGATAATGACAACAGAATAAGGAAGTGTCGGAAGAATGTAGGGAAAATGATTTTGATTACCAATTGCTAATATGGCTTTGAAAACAGTGTAAACTGCAAGTATAGTTCGAAAAAAGAAAAGAAAAAATGATTAGAGGGCTCATTTAAAAATAGTGATGCAAAAAATTGTGAAATTGCCTTATTATTATTATTATTATTATCACTGAACAGTCTTTGGTCTTTTCTGTCCTGGTCGTTTCCTTTTTGACTTACTGGCCTTTCTGGACAAGGCCTTTTCCATACTGGTCCTTTCTGACCTGACATCTAAACCAGCATACAGTATCCTCAACCTGCCATGGTTCATGCCCTTAAGGGGAGTTGTAACATTTATAATATTGCTTGAAACTATTCAAATCACCATAAAAAGTGCTCAACAAAATCTGTTTCATGTAATCATTGTTTAAAAATGTTTATAAATGCTCTAAATTCTTTGCAGGCTACATTTTTTCCAAAGGTGTCAAATTTGTCTATTTCCAGAATTATCTGGCATCCGGTTGTAAATACTTAGGCCTTTTCAAATATATACTCCTTTCATAGTATTCCACTTCATTATTTTACAAAACAATTAGTTACTTAGCAAAGTTTGGGTAAGAAATGAGAATGATATTGTCGTTCCTTGTACTCTTCTTGGCATATAAATTAAATATCAAGATTCTCTTAAAAGATGATAAAAAATTTACTGTTTAGGTAAAAAGTATTATTTATTAATAGAAATCATAATACTTTGATTTAAATAAGCAAAATTATACTAGATGCTGACTTAATTTTGAAAGATCACAGAAAAGGATGTGTTTCATGTAAATTTCCCCAAATTATAATAGCAAAGAACCACCTTAGAACATCAGTAATGACAAATCTACATAAAACTTTATAACACAATACATTACTCTAAACCAGAGGCCTCAGACTCGAACCACCATGAGGGCCGCACCACTGTTATCAGTCATGACACCTTGTGACACCAGTCATTTTGCGGGCCACAGGATACAGCTTGGCGGTTCACATGTGGCCTGCGGGCTGTGTGTTTGAGTCCTCTGCTCTAAACTTTGCCACTGATGCAGCTATCAGCTATGTATCACGTTGCTAGCAGATGTTAAGTAGCAGGCTAGATACGTATTAGTGCAGGAAGTTGATTTGCTTCATAAGAATAGTGTGGAGTTTTATGAAGACTTACTGATTGTAAAAAAATTTTTTAGTAAAATGGATTTTTTTCAGGACAAGGGTCTTTGTTTCATTTCATGACTGATAATGATAGACTTTTTGACAAATTTTTATATCTGTGTGACTCAGTGTGGATGAGTGTAGGTAAACATTGTGGTTGTGATATCATTGAGAGATGCATTCTCTCAAGAACTGAAGTTTATGAAACTTGTGTCAAACTAGGGTAGCATCAAAATAGGGTGTATGATGATTCATTCATGGTTCATGCCCCTGAAATAAGTGCCACATGATGCAGGAATTGCATTTTACAATTAGACAAAGAGGTATAAATTGATCATTTATGATAACCCAGTATTTATTAACATTTGCATCTGTAATATATTTTTATATCTTTCAGTCGCAGACCTTTAAATAAGAAAAAAATGTGTGTTTCCAGCCGACATTCCCTGTTTTTCATTGCTGTCCCTAGTACATTTTTCCTCCTAGGGTAAAGAAAATATGAAAAAATTTCAGAAATTGATTTGTGCATTTAATTGAGCCAGTTTAACCCAGCACGTGAAGCATTGGTACATTATATACAGTCAAACCTGGTTATCTCAATTACGTCGGGGGTGTTAAAATATCGTCAACATAACTGGGTCCTGAGATATCAGGTTGATAAATCTACTGCAGAACAATGATTATACATCTGAAGTACCAAAAATGAAGAGTTTTATTTCTAAAAACAAATGGCATTTCTAATGCACAATAAAAATAATTCAGTCATGCCTGGTTGGAGAAAAAAGAAGATTGGAGGTCTTTTAAATGAGATTAAATAACAAGTCACATATTTTTACAACAATAAGTTACTGCAACAATGTCAGCGGTTTAAAGTTGTTTTTATTTCCCTGTAAATAGCCTCATCCCTTTGGTAGCCTCAGCAAGACAATGATTTTCTCACACTATCCAAAATCTAGGCCAATTGAAGTACATGTACATGTAGGACTATACTTAATTTTTTTGAAAGTGTTTTCTTTTGTTAGAGTTGACTTGTGACTAGCAGCAAAATGTAACTGACCAATATTGTGCGTGATCGTCAGAGGTTCCTTTACACCAGTATATGCCGGTTTTTACCGATAAATTTTGCTTCTATACCGGAAAAAGACGGGACTGTCGATATTCATGTACCGACAAACTGTAAAATGTGTTTCAAGTCTAAAGT
Organism: Megalonaias nervosa; assembly: GCA_016617855.1. Taxonomy (NCBI): domain Eukaryota; kingdom Metazoa; phylum Mollusca; class Bivalvia; order Unionida; family Unionidae; genus Megalonaias; species Megalonaias nervosa. The sequence goes on from JAECUM010002357.1 coordinate 74,294, forward strand.
TAACTGTCACAACATCAAATTCTGTATGAAGCCAACTTATTCCATTCATACAGTTAGAAGATAACTTATTCCATTCATACAGTTGTAGTCCCATATCCCTCCCGACTTTGATCAGTGATTGTCGGCAAAATACACAGCTCCAGAAGGAGAGTCGGCTAATCTCTTTGATGGATTGCAAGACTTTGAAATTCGAGATAAAAACAACACAAATGAAAGCACTCTTCTTTCTTTTTTCAAATTTTAATCCTATCCGTTGCATTCTGCTTCATTCCGTTTGTGTTGAAGAATATGTAATCATGGTACAGCGATCACCATTTTCATAAAAAAAATACTGGGTGCTATAGACTTTTTTTTTACAATACCGTTGGTGCTTTTATTTACTCTTGTTCAAAACAAATTAATAAGTGGGGAGGGCGCAGCTTAGTTTCGAGTTTTGCGGGTTTTTATTTATAGATTATTGTGAATCACGTGATCTAGCCATGCCGAAGTTGAAGGCTTTTACGCTCGCACCAAGCATGAAAACACTTCAGTTATTACCGAATTTGTTTTAAATATATTGAGTAAAACAAATTTGGTATTTTTAGCTACATTTAATGATGTTAACAACCTGATAATTTTCTGAGTTATAGATAAGATCAAATTCGCGATGCTGTATGGGACAAACTATATTGTCGTGGTGTGGACAAGCGATAATGTCCATTTTGAATGCAGCTTATGTAAAGGTCAGAAATGCATGCATTCAATTTCTGTACTCTAAAGCATTGTTTACATGATAATTTTCTCCACTCTGTGTAAGTGATAAACCATACATTGATGAGATTGGTTGATCAGCATTTGTACCGGTAAAATTGGTCTTGTACTGACTTTTTCCATCCTTGCCAGTACGAGGTACCGGTAATAACCGAAACACCAGATCATTTCTTTTAAAATTTCTCTGAGATGGACATTAAAAGTTGCATTTTGTCAAATAAAGCGGATCCACATGTTACTTAGGACCAAAACTTATGCCCGACATAACCAGGTTATCGACTTTACAGGGGTTGAGATAAGTGGGGAAAAATTAGCATAACAAAGGATTTTTTTGGGACCAGACCAAAGTGCTCGACTTACATGGGTTCTCGAGATAACCAATGTCGAGATAAGTGGGTTAGACTGTATACTAATCATTATAATCTATTTAATGCTTTTTTTTTTTTTGCTTTTTTTAAAAATCTACCTACCCTAATTTTAAAACCAGTGCAATAAGAAACACCTTTCTTTTAGCCTAATGACAAAAATATCAAAGGAAAAAAAATAGGATGCTTTTTTAATGTTATTTTTTGCTTTCAAGCTTTTGATAACATTTATAATATGAATTAAAGATGTTTTGAATTTTTTTCCATGTTATTTCATAACAAAGATTTTTTTTCCCTGTGTATTCAAATATTCCTATGAAAATTTTCATTATTGCTTTCCATTAGATTCATTTTTCCTAAGATATAAGAAGTGCATGTTATAGCAATCAAGGATTTGCATTGCCATTGGTGTCACAATAATCTCTGCCCTGGATTTCCTGCTAAAAAAGGTACAGAAAACCAACATGTGAAGAGTGACCCTAACTTGAACAGCTAACACTCCAGGGTCACAAACTTGTGGCAAAATATAGTACAGTGTGACCCCGCTATCACACGGTAGTTGGGAGCCATAGAACCCGACCGTGTTATAGACCGAACAGTGTTATAAGCAACCAGGTCAGTTAGCTGAAGAAAATGATGCATGTACCCGAAAAAAAATGTGCGGGGGGCAGGGTATAGGAAATTAATGCGGGCGCAAAGATATGTGCTTCATTGGCACAGTTATCATCTTAAATCCATGCATATTAAATGAGAAATAGTGAAAACAGAGAAGGTATTTATAACATTTTACTTTATTCAGAGAACCAGGCATTGGTACATATACGTGTGTACTGTTTATATGTACATGTCTAACGTATAGCAATGAATAAAGTATCAACACCATGTAATCACCCGCGAATCACGTCACATACATTGAATCCACAATACAAGTAATTCCATCGAAAATATGCACACACACAGATTTAAAATATTCAGTAATTTTGTCACAGTTTAGTGGAAAAAATAGCACAATCACGTAACGAATGATGAAGCACATTTACTTTTCAGTACGTCCCAAGTCGGTATAAGTTTGCGTTTTAAGCGCCGTCGGTAGAGATCGTAAGCATAATCTTTTTCCCTGTAAAAAGGAAACTTTCACAACACAGTAAAAGTGTTCCAGTCACGTTGGAAAATGAAATAATCCATCAGATTCCATTGCTTTTATTTAATTCGGAACTGACTTCCTTTGAAGAAAGGTTCTTTGTTTTTACTGAAGATTGTAGTCGGCTTTCTTTGACGAAGGGTGCATACATTATTGAAGTCACCGCTAAAGGACAGCTTTGGAGAACCAAACAAATGCCCATTTCTTATTGTGGCAGCAACATCAAAAAATTGTATTGCATGATTGAGACTGCTGTTTTTTTCCCATTTGCTTAGTATGTTTTCATAACAATCGGTGCTTCAAAGGTACTGTTTTCTTTGAAATTTCAGCTACTGTTTTATCTGGGTACATTTTTTTTTTAAAAATGAATTGGCCGTTGTATGGTCAGTTGTGGTTATAGTTCCTCCCTGCCTATTGAATAGACAAGTGAGAGCTTTTTATATTTGTGGTAGTGGAGTGATGCTGCCTTCCATGCAGGCGTCAGAAATTTAAAGAAAGGGTCAATCAATGATAGAGACAAATGTGTTCTGGTCTGATGACAGGGATTACTACAGAAAATGTGAATGTTCTGAAGGATTTAATTCTGAGTGTAAAGAAGAGGAATTTTACTCATCAACCACATACAAATGTCAGTCTATGTAAATATATTAATTACTAACGAGCGGCCGAAAATCCGACGAAAGATAGATTATGAGATAATGCCTCGTCCAGTTGATCTCCGCTACCTGAAATGTAAATTTGAAAAAAAAAGCAGATATCTCAAAACACACAGTACTCATGCTAGATGTCAACATATGCGGATTAAGATATAGCAATGCACTCTTAAGATGGTTTGTCAATATGGACAAAGAAGTTGTTTATGTAACAATAGATAAATTTCAGTGCATTTTATATCAGCTTTGCGGCTTCCTTTCATGGGGCCTCTGAATTTCTCCACTCCAAACCAATGGTTGTATATACAAGTTTAAACAGCCAACAACGTCGCCAATAAAAAGAAATTGCCAGATGGTATATTTTGCTGCCAATAAGGACAAAAAAAATCGCAATTTGCGACATTGGCGAAGCCCTGTGCGATTCCTGAATAAACTTTCTAGACGTTATTTTTGTACTTGTAAGAAGAAAACACTATTTTTTTGTGTATGAGAAAAATGCATATAAAATTTTAGGAGCCACGCCACGATCATCTTGTATTATTCATATGCAATCTCTTCCCTAAAATGATAATACACTTTTTTGGGTTTTTTTTCGTACTTGTAAGATTTTTTTTTTTTCGTGTACAAGAAAAATACATGTATATGAAATTTCTGGAGCCACACCAAGACCGTGTTATATCCGAATTCGTGTATAACGGAGTGTGCTATAGCGGGGTCACACTGTATTATTAGTTAAACTGGACATTTCCACTGTGTTTTCTTTCATTTGCATTGTAGTATTCAAATTTTATTTAGCAGCACATTTCTTAATCAGCACTTAGAGTCACTGTCAGCGAAAGGTTTTGTCCCAGTTCCTGATAACAGGATCTTGAAACAAGCATGAGGTCGTGTCGCATATGTCAAGGATGTGCACAAAGTTGAGACAGTCGGTGATAGTGTTTTCTCCAGCATTTCAAAGAAAATGTGCCCAAAACTGCCCAAGTTTCATGTGACCTTTCAAACACCTTTTTAGATACATGTACTTGGATAGTTACACTTGAATTAGAGTAAGGTCAGGTCCCCTCTCACCATCAGGGCAACCAAGATACTTACAGTGTATGACGATATGTTTTGGTTGATATGCCAATACTTCCAGTCATGCACTTTAAATATAAGTGTAGGCTATATCTGTATATACTACTTACATTATATTTGTATGAGTCAGTGAAACTGTAGTTTTGTGCCCATTATCTTAATTTTACTGGTCATAGCAGTTTTTATCTTGCACGTTGTATATAGTTGTCAATATCAGGATTTAATTTTGAGCATGTGTATCATGACCGTGCACCTTGAGATGTATATTAGGCTTGCACTCTATTAAAAATAGCATCTCTTTAACATTGCACTAGCCATTAACAACTTTATTTTCCAAATTAAAAAAGTTGGCAGTTTTGTAAAAATGTTTGGCAAGAAATTTGTTAAGGTTTAAAATGAGTAAATAATCCTCAGGTAGATAGTAACTGTGCCAGGTAATAAATACTTTAGAAGACTGGAAGTGGGGTACAGTGTTTACTTGACCGGAGTCCAACGTGAAGATCTGACAACAACCACATACTGGTCATATTCTGGTGACCTGTGTTATTACCATAATTGCTAATTTTATCATCCAATCAGATGAAGTCTTATATCTTCGCATTTGAGAGACTGAACAATATAGGTGAAGAGCATCAGTGTGTGCTTATCAGTTTGATTCACTTTCAGATTTCTGAAAGCTGCATTTCCATTGGATAACTCAGAGGTCACCAGAACATGACCCCTAAGCTGTCACTGTCAGATCTTCACTCAGGACAGTGGAGATCTGATTTTAATTAGATTGGTGCCAATCTATTCCTCATTTCATCCATGCTGTGGGAAAATATGCTATCTCTATAGTTATTGGATAATTAGATCAGCATGTCTGTAATTACACATGTGCTTATATGCAGTAATTAAATATGTAACCAACCATATGGAAGTATTTTATTTTTATACCCACTAATGATATTGTACATGCAAGTCACTTGTAATGGCTCATATTAAGACAAGCGTGATGGTGTCTAGATTCACACATTTGTCATTTATGTTGTCAGTTTTTTTAAAAATACAAATGTCCAATGTTACCTAACATCATGTCCAGTTTCATCCACAACTGATTTGACACACTGGCAGGATACATCTATGGGGGTGAAAAATCACATGATCAGTTTTGTTAAACACTGGAAACACATCTGATAATAAGCAAAACCACCAATAACTCTGCAAAAATTTTCATGACAAATTTGTCATTAGTCTCTGCAGATAAGACAAGCGTGATGAAACATGTAAATGGCTTAAATGTCTGAATACCCCGACCCTGATTTAGAGATGAAGCATATTTTCTTGTCAAAAACATGGAATTTGCAAAATCTACATGGTAGCAACATAGGGTAGTCACTAAGGATGGCAGAATTCAGCGACTTTGTAATGAACCCCAGATCTGCTAACCATTATGATGTAAAGCCTACTGAAATGATCCACAAATTACAGAGCTTAGAAAATTAGTAACAGAAGAAATGAAAATACAATCATTGCAGTCAAAACCAGATTTTGGCATGGCTGGGTGTGGTGTTGATCCAGGTTTTGGACACTGAAGTTGGTCAGGTAAACATTAACTTTAAAGAGGGGTACCTCAGATGCTTGAATCTACTCATACCCAACATGATCAAATGTTTTCTTTTACATTACAATATAGTATGGAAATGTCATCCAGCAAATGAAAACACATTGAATGCAAAGGGGACAATCAGGATGTTTGAAAGTACAAATAATCAACACAGAATTATACAAAAATCATTCAAATACAGTGGTCACTGTCTTATATGGCCCCCCCCCCCAAACCAGCAGCCAAAGCCCCCAGGAGGCCAGTTGACTCAGCACAGACAAGTTTGTATACAAATGTGCTCCTCATTGGCAGCCACCCATCACAGGCAGCCACATTTCATGTGTGTCCAGAACCAGTATTAATTCATGTGGCAAAGTAAGTAATGCCATGTCCATTTCCTAATTTCAGGTTTTCATTACTGAAAGAAGTGTTGACTAAAATGCATTACATAACATATACCATAATGGTTAATATTACTGTATAATAGTATCTTTGTGATAGAGTTTTGGGTTTCACACAGCTGTTTTGGTGTTTTCTTTGATGATTATGACTGCAGGTAAATGTTAAGGCCGTAATGTGGTTGACACAGGCAAAAGCATTTGTTGATTGACACACAAAGAGAAATGAACCTTGAGCAAAACAGGATATCAGGCAAAAACCAAATATCTCATGACAGTACATGTATCACTTCTTTCATAAACAAGGCATTTTGTCTACTCTACAAAAGTTTTGTCAGCATGATTACATTGCAGTACAATTAGAAACATAAATAAATTATCACAAAACTTTTACTTGTCACATAAATAGAAAATTCTTACTTCAGAAGAAAAATTACAGGTTGTTCAACTCGTGACAATCAGGAAAGTTCAAGAGTTCTTGCTGAAAAATTTGATGTTGGAAAGAAATAAACAGCATCATAACATTCAAGGGAATATTCTACAGCAAGGGGAAATTGGAGTAAATGGAAAGAGAATTGTTATAAATGCCAAGTGATGTTTGTACCAAGATTTAAATGACAGCGTTTTTAATGGTTTTTCACTGTGTTTTCCAACAATACCCCACCCACATTTCATACTTAAGAATCACAAACTATTACTGCATGTTCAGTTGAAAAAAGTCTATTCTTAAGACTTATTAATAATTATTGTTACTTTTAAATGAAAATATTAAATGTTTTGAAGTTACTTGTAGCTCTCATTCTACTTGCACATGTTTCTCACAAATATAGTCCTCCTCTAGCCACTTTCCAGGTGCAGAAGGGGTGGCTATATAAGATGAAGACCACGTACTTGACTATGCTTAGGAAAAAAGTAAGAAATGTAACAGTTGCTTTTACAGTACTTTGTGTCATGTGGTCTTGAGTATAGCTCAGAGTGGGAGATATGAATTGCCACCGCCATGAGAATTAGAGATTACTTTGAACTGGGAGACCCAGCATTGACCTCCATGGGGTTTGGAACTGAAGTATCCAACATTAAACTAGAGTATTTAAGACCAACTTGACAGAACTTTTTGAATAATGTTGCTTTTGCTGCTTTTCTAAACTTTTCAAATATGTTTCCAAGTTTACATTACTGTTATGTGATACTCCGTTATATCTTACTGAAAATTAGGGAAGAAAAGATAAGACAAAAGAAAACTATGCAACTGAGGTCTTGTTATGATTGGCAGGTCTGGAACATGTCTGAAAGTAATAGGTAGAATATTTATCTTTTCATATATAACACATTGAGAACTTGTTACATTTCTTTAATAACCTGACACAGAGCTAAAATAGGGAAAACACTGATTGGTTTTAATGTAATGCAGTAGAACTTTGAAGAGTTTTAGACTTAGGGACCAAACGATTTGGTTCAAGTATTTGGTAGTTTTTAGTTTACAGAGGTCACAGATACGAGAATGGTCTGTGACATAAGTGATGTTCCTTGTTTGATTGATTGATGCTGAGTTGTCATCAAATTTTTACTGTATTATTTAATATTTTCTGCCACTTTCTGTTTGCAGCTATTCCTGAGGATACAAAAAGGTGTTTGAGCAGTATTCTTTCGAAATCCGTCAGCGGTATCCACAGTTGACGATCGAGGGTGACAATTATCCACCACCTCTTCCTCGACAGTACTCTGCTCAAGCACTAAGTATCCTTAAACTTTTGATAATTGCCATGGTAGTCAGTGGCATAAATCCATTTCCACATTTGAACATGGAGACACCAAATATTTTCGTCTGGGCCACACAGAACAAGGTGGGTAGAATTGTCCTAAAATGTAAAACTTATTGCTTTCAGCTGTCTATATCAGAGCACTTACATTTTTAAAAATTTTTTTATACATATTTAAATTTTTTTACAGTGCTTAACATAGTTTGTATTACTGTGAGCAATGTTTCTGTCTTGTAACTTTGTGACATTGATTGGTTCATTTATTTGTATTTTACAAGGTATTTTCGGTCATAAATGTTTACTATTATAATTCTCTTGTTGCACTGTTGAACAGTATGTTGAATTGAATCTTTAATTCTTACTGTTTTATACTGCAGTAATTAGTTTCTTTAATAGAGTCCAAACTGAACTCAATTTTTTGGTAAAGTGACTTATCTCCAGTACTCCATGTTGGGACTACAATGGTTGTATTTGCAATAAAAAATTCAGAACTGGCAAATGAAAATTGTGAACTGGTCACCCCCTGGTGACATTCAGTCATAATGCAGTAACTAGAAAATTGCATAACACTTTATAATTATAAATATGTACCACATTTTATGTTAAAACGTTTTTGCAGATAACGATTCAGTTCACAGCATGATCCTTTTTTATATTGTGAGATAGTTTTATTATTTTGTGAGATTGTTGCTTCCAGCATTATACAGTTGTATTGTCTTTACATGTGAAGTCAAGCTTATAGCCAATTGCTATATTGAATTACCATTTTTATATTTGGCTAGTTAGGCTTATAGCTGGTTGTTACATTCAGTTGTCTTTACATGTGGCTGGTTAGGCTTATAGCCAATTTCCACATTCAGCTACCATTGTTACATTTGGCTAGCATGGCTTATAGCCAGTTGTTTCACTGAGTTAACAAATTTACATTTGACTGTCTAGGCTTACATGCTAGAATGATTAGCTATCCAGAGAGCTTAAAGGCTCTACTTTATTTAATTCACTTTCTGTTTAGAAAGGAAAAAATTTTCAAAATGGAAGTGTTGGAGGTAGAGATGTAAAAATTTGGGGAAATTTCTACCTGGTAAAAATTTGGGGAAATTTCTACCTGGTACCTGTCAGTCCTAACGATCAGTTACCCGGGTACCTGATCAAAGGGAAATTGTATTAAATGTGAACCAGAACTGTTTTGTTGTAGGTTCACACATGCCAACCCCCAAGAGAGGTATAAACGTAATTATTGCTAATACAAGTGGCAAAAAAGTGTAATCTGAACAGATAAAGAGCAGTCTTTATATTACATGCCATAATTAAAGAAAAATGTACAAAAAATGTACATATTTAATTTATTTAATGTACATTTATTTTTGCTACTTAACTGTATCTGCAGTTAAAATTTTGCCACAAATCTGCTAAATCCACATGGATGAGTAGTTAAACAAAAGTATAGACACAAAAGAAATTGATAATTTATTTATGCATAACACAATAACTAGTCTACATGTCTAATTAACTTTTGTGAATAGTCGTTAAGTCTACAAATGATGACTGTTGTGGTAACCTCGACCTACCATGGTTCGTCCCTTAATGGCGGTCTGGTGCAACATGTTTTTAAGTTTAACAAAATCCCTCTCCTCCAACACATTTCAGTCGTATAACATCCAGTCACATCGATACAGCCCGTTGTTCTTTTTATGATATCTGGTGCCATTTATTTTAAATTTAGACTGGTCTGCTATGTATGTATTATCAAAATAGAATGAATCTATGACAAGTGGTTTCACATTCAAGAATCCTGTCTGTTTTCTTAGAACAGTTAGTTTCATGTAAAATTAATGCAAAAACTACCATATTTACACACTGGTCAATTTTTATTAGATTTTTTTCCATTGTTATTAAATAACAAAGATTTGCCTTGAAATATATCAATCTGTATAGTTGTCCATTTCATTCATATTTTCCTAACATGGTATAAGAAGTGCATGTTACAGTAACCAAGTTTTTGTGTTGCCTTGGCCGTGACAAAAATATCTGTCTTGGTTTTCCCGCTAATAAAAAAGTTCCAGTAAACAAACGTGAACGGTGGCTCTGACTTGAGCAGCTAATACTCGCTCCAGGGCCACAGATTTGAAGCAGAAATGGCATTAGTTAAACTGGAAATTTCTTTTGTGCTTTCTTTTATTTGAATGGTAGTATGTATTTAAATTTTATTTCATGGAATATTTCGTAAACAGTACTTACTGTCGCTGTCGATGAAAGGTATTGGCCTAGTTAATGACATCAGAATCTCAAAACGAGCACGTTTAAGTTGCAAGAAATTTGGCGTATGAACCATGGACAGGCACAAAGTTAGGACAGTCTAGCTTTAAATATCAGTGTTGATTCTTAAATAGGTCACACCAGAAAGGAGAGAAGTGTCCTCCCTTGTATTATTATATACTACATGTATGACAAGTAAATTGTAAGCAACCATACAAGCTCCTGTGATGAAGAATAATTGCACACACTACACAAGCCTCAAACCATAATCATTATTCTGTTTCTTGATCTGAACTTGGAATACTTTTTGTTTTTTAATGGGTACCCAGTTGTTCATTTTGCTACCCAGGTTATTATCAGTGGGCAGGTACCCAAGTACCTGGATACCCGTTGGCATCTTAAGTTGGAGGTGGAAGAAGTCAGTTGTGTAACTTGTTTGGCAGTAATAGTATGTAATTATTGAGAGGGTTTGGGATTTTGCTTTAGTAATACTGCTTATTGCTGTTAAGTGGAGGAGACAGTGACCTACTTTTCAAAATTTATTTTGATCATAGGTACATGTTTCAGACTCAGTTGCATGCCAAGACTGGACAGGTTAATGCTATTGCAGGTTTCCTTACTTGCACACCTATTGAACAGACAAATGTATGTCCTGTTGAAATAAATGCTAATGCTTTGTGATTCAAGTTATTTCCAAAAATTGCCACAATGCAGATCCTGCAAATTTTAAATCTCTGTAACAATCATGCCTAACAGTACTTGAAATTTTGGGTTTTAATTTTTTGTTTACTGATCGCCATAATCACCTTTTTACTGATCCTGCCTGCTTAAATTTCATAAATCTGTATGTTTTAATAATTCTTTGAATACTCCATTGAGAAAGTACACAACATCACATCCTTTTCTTGGTCATATTTTAGGCATTTGTATTCATATTACAGGGATTTCTGGTACTTTCTCACTCTCTTGAGATCACATTCTTTCATGTTGTCATCAAATTTCTGAAATTTCATTGGCATCTGCACACTGTGCAAGAAGTTCCAGGCATCAACTAACAATGCCACTGATGTTTTACATCAACAGTGGTCTAAAAATGAAACCAGTTATTCATATAATTCTGCATTATTCATTGAGTCCCACAACATCACTATTTCCAATTGGCCAAGTTCTGGCACTAGCCTGATTCCCTAAAGCATTTAGTATCATTAATATTGAAATTAGGACATTGGTCAAGGGTACGAGGTTAGTTTGCCACATGTGCAGACTGTTATGACCACCAGCATCTGAAGGACACCTATTGATTTTTTTTTATCAGTGTTCAAGGTTTCATTGACTTAAAAATGGCTTCCATGCTTTTTTGGTATCACCTGCTTTGACCAAACTTTGTGGATTGCTTGCATTTAAGATAAGTAAGACACCTATTCAGTCTGGGGTCAAAAGGTCAAGGTCACATGGTTTGAAAAAAATAAAAAATGATTTCCACAAAACTGCATAAGATAACACATGCATAACTAACCTTTGTAGACTGCTTGTATTTGAGTCAAGGAAGACACCCATTGATTTTCGGATTCAGAGGTCAGAGACAAGAAGGAAATCTGTTTCCACAGAATAACTTAAGTGCTTTGCCATAGAGCATGACAGAACTTTTTTGATGACTTGCATTTAAGACAAGAAAGGTACATACCATTTTGGGTTAATTGGTCAAAAGTCAGATTCACTGAGTCTGAAAAAAAGAAAAATGGTTTCCTCACAAAAATTTGGACCACTCCAGTGGCCTAGTGGTTAGAGTATCAGCCTTGGATGTGGGAGGTGGCTGGTTCAAACCCCAGCCAAGTCTTATGAAAGACTTTAAAAAACGGTACTAAGAGCTGCCTCACTAGGCGCTCTGCATTAAGAGCTTAGTGTTAGAACTGGTCAGCCTGGTGTCAGGATAATGTGACTGGGTGGGACATCATGCTATATGTCTGCGGCATAATGCCCCAGTGTTAGACTCACTATAAACTGCACATTGCAGACATTGTAGCGATATGACTGAAATTTTTTTAAAGCTACACTAAAAATCCAAATCATGCATGCGCACACACTCCTCACAAAAATATAAGTTCTTAACTATGAACCTTCACTTAAGTTTGTGTATAGTTTACATTTTGAGTACGACAGAAGACCATTGACTGGGAATGGAAAAGAATAATTGTTTAAGCTCTAGATCACATACCTTTATCACAAATTGTGGAGGGCTTGCATTTAAAATAAGGTAGAGGCATATTAATTTTGGGGTCAAAAAGTTGTATGTCAGGGTCACTTATTCAAAGAAAAAGGGTCATGTGCAAAACTTAAGTTTATGTAAGGAAGGAACTTACAGATTCTGTGTCTTAAGACCATATATCAAGTTCATTGTAAGGCTGTTAAGAAAGTAATGATTTCTGCACAACATATTTTATTCAAGACCACATACCTTAATGAAAGTTGCCACATGACTTGATGTTGTACTCAGAAAAAAAAAACACTGGCAAAAAAGGAGTAAAGGCACCAGCTCTAGAAAAGGCAAAGTCAACTTCACTTTTGCAGCATTTGTGGGAAAAATGATAGCAATTAAGCAAGTCAGAGCAACAATTTTGTAAGAATCATCCTCTAGTATTGAGCCACCCATAAGCAATTTCTATATGTTAGTGACGTTTGTGAATTAAATTTTAGTTAGGGCATGTGATGAAATAAATAACACCAATTCATGATGATGCTGTTTCTTTGTGTTGTTTTTCAGATCTATGCATGTTTGATGATTTTCTTTATAAGCAATGCCATAGAGGGACAGTTGATCTCAACAGGAGCATTTGAAATAAGTTTCAATGGTAAGTTTATGACTTTCATAAATATGTAGTGTTTCTGTTGATTATATAGTGTGTCAGATTCTTTTGTCATCTTTTAATAAATCACAGAACTTTATGTAATAAATTAAAATTATTGTAATCATTAAAAAAAACTTTAGTAGAAGATATATCATTGACGGTTTCTGTTCAAGAACATTATTTTGAGTTGGTTTATTGCCTACCTGTGAACATAAAACTCAGCTACAGTTTATCAGAGTGAAATTAATAGAGTATCATGGTAAATCTGGATGGTAGCATATATATATATATTGAAGAGGAGTACTGTTATATAATATTAATTTATTTTACCTACATACCACTGAAACTGAATGCTCATAATTTTGGACTACGAAATGTAATGGTTTCCCCACCCCCATCCTAAGAAGAAATTTATGTTGTTTTCAACTCTAAGAAGGTTTTTATTATTTGATGGGGCAGACATTACTCACAGGGACCTACCCAACTGACATTTATCTCTGATGCAAACCTTATTCTCAGCCTGCCCATGTGACATTTGTCTTTTGGACCGACCTTATTCTCAGGGACCTGCCGAACTGACATTTGTCCCTGGGGCAGACCTTACTCTCGGGGACCTCCCCAACTGATTAATTTCTGATGCAGACCTAACTCTCAGGGACCTACACAACTGACATTTATCTCTGATGCAGATAGTGTTGGGAATCAGTTGAAATTCATGATCAATCATTGATTACACCAACAGATACATCATCAATTATTAATTGATTAAATATGACTGCCGCATGACAAAAATGATCAAAGTAGTGCATCTTAGTTAGGGTTTAACTGGTATATAATCAGTTTTTATAATAAGACTTAATTATTTAGGATTGTTGCTTTTATATTTCTCTAAATAAAAAGAAATTATCAAAATTCGGTTTATTTGTTTATAACAGGTTAACAAAAAACAAATTATCAAAATTCAGTTTATTTGTTTATAACAAGAACTGAAGATAGGTGAACAGATAAAATCATTTGTTTTGTAAATGATGTAATGACTGGATAGGAAGTACATGACCAGAACCACATAATCATGATTATAAATTAACAATAACAGTATTTTTTTATAACTAGAAATTCTAGAATTTTCAACTTTGAACTGAATAATCATCAACATGTTGACTAGGGTAATACATTTAGGTACCAATGAATCATTCAGTCAATATTCAGAGCCAGACTATACAACTTCATCTTGCTATGGAGAAACATAATCACATCCACATTTTCTGCTTTGAGCTCAGACCACTTTTTATTTATAAGATTGTCTGCTAGGCTTAAAATCCTCCTGGGAGAAACACTATATGCTTGCACCGCAGTGAACTTACGTAATATATCTGAATCCATCTAAAACCATAAATGAATATAAAACATGATAACCTCACCTTTATTCTAATTTTTATGTTTTATATTGACATTAGTTTATAGAATGTTTTAATAAAAATGTAAGTAAATGCAGTGTGATTGACCATTTAGGCCTATATTATAATACAGAATATTTATTTATCTCCCATCAAAAAAAGTAATAAATGAAAACAAAACTCTTTCATTCAAGATCATGTAATGAGTCTTTTACTAACTATTGAACTTTAATTTTCTTTTTTTGTCAGGTTTAGATTGTCTTTATTTGCCAATCCATCTCTTTTTTCTGGAACCCAAAGTAGGCCCACACTTTGATCATCCCTTCAGGAAATTCAGAATGTTCACTTTCAGTTTTGCACGCCATTTTTAAAGTGGGTCACAGCTAAATTATATTTCAGAAATGGATAAAAAGTATAAATCAAACAAATCATTCTTCGTATTGTTATTAATTTAGCATAGTCTTTTCCAATAATTTTTATAATGGTATTATTACGTTTATATATTTTGTGTTTATTCCAGGTCAGTAGTAATAATAATTTAATATATTTGTTGGTACCCTAAGGAAACTTGATAATGAAAAGTTGAACTTGATTAATCAATCAGACTGGTTGAACGAGTGATGTTCAGGTAACTCGATTAATTGGAACAGCACAAGATGCAGACCTTACTCTCAGGGGCCTACCCAGGAGGCTTTGGATATGGGATTAAGGTTAGAACAAGAAGGTGTCAGGGATACCTGTTTTACATAGGAGTCTATAGATAATCTTGAGATTTAGAAATCATCTAACTTGTCAACTCCTGTTTAAAGGCATGTTCTCTGCTTGAAACTGTAGAAATGTCTCTTAAAAGAACTGTCTTCCATTTTGACAGATGTACCAGTTTGGTCCAAATTAGAAACTGGAAGAATTCCAAACCCAGCAGAAATGTTCAGTATCATTGACAGCCACATGAGGTTTAATCCCAAATAGTCTACAAATAATTAGTGTTAAGGTAAGTAAACAAAAGAATTCAAATTTATTTAAACAGGCTATTTTTAGCTTGTTCAAGAAGGGTGTATTGACAAGGACAAAGTCCTCTGTGGTGATAATCCTCGCTTCCACAGTCCCAATGTCTGTTCATGGACTGTCAAAGATGCCAACCATTCGAGAATTTGCAGAATTATTACAGATTTGGTGCAGATTCTACATTTAGAATTGAATATATTTTGGCAGATCAAAAATTTATGGTGTTAAATATTTGAACACGAGGTTTATATGTCAAAATAGGTTGTTACAAAAGTAATTTGGTGAAAAAAGCAATGTGTATATAACAAAAAATGAATCATTTAAACTGATTAGGCTAAAAATGGTGCCAGAGATGAAAAGAAAAGAAAGATACACTTCTAAACATTACAGATGCATGGTTTTTTTTAAGAACAGCTTTACATGGTTCTTTGTGCATATCAGAAAATTAGTCTTAACATTTTGGGTGAGTATTGCCTGCCATAAACATCTATTTAGGGTTGCAGATCTGTATATTATGTAAAGAAAATAGCTATATAATGTACATTAAATAGCTATGTAATTTCCATATAGATGCCAAAGGTTCTTTATGTTAACCTTCTTTGATTTACAGTACTTAAGGTGGCAAGCATATGATGTTGTATATTGTGCAAACGTCAGAAATTTTAACTAATTACCATTAATTGAAATTATTGTTGTTAACCATTATCAAATTTATTTACGATGTAATTTATACAATGTTTCTTTTTCAGGTGTCTTCACCCATTTAAAGTTGTGTCGCTTGGTGCTATGATGGCTGACCAGATAATCAAATGGCTGATGATGATTTGTACAGAAACCAGTTCACTGGCAATACAGATCGGATATATTCCATTTATTGTGATGGACCGTTATCATGGCAACCAGAAGACATACCTTTATTTGGGGGCATCATCTTGCAGGGATGTTTTGTTTTTTTTCTTTTTTTAATTATCTTATGTCATGGTTATTCAGGATCATTATTTTTGCAAATTATTTTATTGAAATATTAGTTTAACATTTATGTTTGCTAATTTCACCAGACAGTCATTAGAGAATGGTGAGATTTACTTGTAGGAATCATATATATCAGTTGCATATATTCATTCATACATTTTTAAAGTATGTGTACATATATGTTTAATGCATCTTGTATGTAATCTAAACAATAACAGGGGTCAGTTTAGCTGCTGTCCCAACAGCCCATAGCCTTTGGGTTGGTGGGGGCGGGGGGTAGCATTAGTACTGTCAGCCACAAGGCAGTTTAAGTGTCCTAAGTAGTTATTTTTATTTCATTAAGAGAGGCAGTTGATTTCCATGTAAGCTGGCACTTCAGGTCAATGGAAAATTCTTTGTCAAGTCAAGTGCTACAATAAGGAATATGTTTATAGAAATTTTCTTTTTTTTCTTCCTCACAGTATAACCATATATGGATGATACATATTGTGCATAAAACAATACAATATTTTTCTGATGTTAAATTGTAAAATTGTCAGAAATGGGGTGTACCATGCTTCACTATTTATTACCTTGCAGGCAATGAAGCAAGAGACATTGTTAAACCACCTTCTGTACCTTTTAGATGAAACATCATGATCATAAACACATCCAGAGTGCATCTCACATTTTATGGAAATATTTTCACAGTTCCCAAGTCAGGAAAGGAGCATCTTGTCCTCCAGTTCACTACACACAGCAGTCATGTATCAAGAAATGGATTTTACTTTCAAATCTTGTGCATATTTTTTATTTTGAATTTAAAAGGATTGGAAATGTTGCATTGACAACTCCCTGAATTAAAAGAAGAGGCATTTATCCTTGAAAAATCCTTGAATTGTTTACAAAAAACTAGTTGAATTTTGTATAAAAGAAACTGGTGGAATACAAAACATCAAAGCTAAATAAAATATATGTCACTTTTTGAATTCTGACATTTTATTTTTTTGAAACATTAATAAAATCAGAGAAAATTGTATTGATGGTACAGTAGTTACCAGATGGATTACTATTCTGTTGTGGCATGCTAATTATTTATTTTTCTCTTCTACATTTGTACTCTTTATGCAGTGATAAAGAAAGCAACATATGCAGAAAAAAATATTTCCATAAGAAAAAAAACTTTTAATTGCAAAATTTGCAGTTGTACAGTTACTGTCTGCCAGTGCCAGTGATGTCAAAAATAATACAGCAGTATGGCACAGATCAGTTTATTGGTCCAATGCATTCCCAATGTATGATTTTGACATATTAAAGAATATTGCCAATACATTGAAGAATTATGTAGATGCTGAGAGAATGGTTGATACTGTGACAGGATACCTGTACTGATAAAATTTCAAGGCTCTGGGGAGATCACGAAGTATATTATGTAACTCCATTTCATATTGTACAAATTAAATATATATGACTTGTAGTAAAGACGAAATATTTAAGTATGGACTAACTTCTTTTTGTTTAGTTAACATTTTTCAAAGTGAACATAATTGGAAAAGTTAACACAAGATAGATGGAACTGTGAAATTTAATGATTTTTTTTTTTTGGTGTATGCATCTGTTTTGCTGTTATATAGATATTTGTTTTAAATCTCATAAACTTGGCAGATTCTTGAGACTTTAGAAGAAGGTGTTGAACACACATGCTTTTATAAAATTAGCTTTAGTTACAAAACCATTTAAACATACTGGTGCTGTGGGAATGTATCTAAAATTATGTATACTATCATTGTAATCTTTGTCGATTGCAATCTATTAATCATATTTCTGGAAACTTAATTCTGTAGCAGATTGGTTCATAAAGCCCAAGATATTGTTTTAAAATTTTATTAGTACAGCTTGAGTAAACAACATAACCAGTCAGAAAGTGTGTTATATTTGTTGTGTTAGATTTAATATTTATGTGATTATATGTGTCATGTGGCACCAAATTTTGTTATATCAGCATTTTTTTTTCTTTTCATTGTTGGAACCTTTTGTAATTGCCTGATTTAAAAATGATTGGAATTCATCCACATTATATAATCAGTAAGGAGATCGATTGTGTAAAATCCAAGACCAATCAATGAGAGATATATAGTACAGATTCCAAGACCAATTAGTGAGAAGATCTATTTTATAAACTACCAGACAAATCGGTGATAAGATCTAAATTACCAGACCAATCATTAAGAAGGCATGTAGTGTAAATTGCAAGACCATTGAGAAAATCTGTCGAGTAAATTCCACGTCCAGCCTGTGAGGAGATCTGTAGGTATATTCCAGGACTATACAGCAAGAAGATACATAGTGTAAATTAAAAGACCAATCAGTGGGAAGGTCTGTGGAACTTGTTTTAAGAAATGTTTAAGGTACAAAACAATATCACCTGTAATACATTTGACAATTTGTCTGAAATTTATGTGCTTTGTCTTGTGTTGCATTTTCAGATTAATTAAATAGACACTGCTTTTTCATTATCCAGATTTTAGAATATGTTGTAATTTATTGGAAGAAAAACCGGTGTCTTCAATTTTGAAATTTACTAATTAGCGTTATCAGTTTCACATTTTTAGTGGTACTGGTCATAGACCAGAAGTGCTTATGGGATGGTCTGTAGTCCATTTTTTCATTTGTTAAAATTTTAACTTAACATCCTCAGCCACTTGCAGGATTCCAATGAAATCTTTTACAGAACCATTTATCTGAAACCCTAGTAGGTCCAGGATGAAAATGGTGTTGCTGAGACATCCAATATGGCCACCAGTGTTCTTATTGAAAATTGTTATTGCTTTTCCTCCGTAACAGGTGGCCATATCAACTTGAGGTTTTTGCTGAAAAACTTATGATGTCAAGTTGCTCCAAAGTGAAAATGGTACCAGTTTGACTTCTAAAATGGCAGCCATGTTTAAAATCTTGTTATTTCTACTGCTTCCAAATGGAAAGCCATATCAGCATGGGATTTTCACCAGGTGATGTACAATGATGTCTAGTTGGGCCTACATGAAAATGGTGCCACTCAGACATCCAACACAGTTGGTCATCCTGAAAATTTTGTTATCACTACAACTCCTAATGGAGGGTGTTACCAACCTGGGGTTTTCACGAAATGACTTCATGTGATAAGTTGGGACTAAATGAACAGTAGTTTGGTCTTGCATCCAGTATGGCCACCATGACAGCAGTCTTGAAATTATTTTTTTTTATTGGTGTTGCAGGAAGTCAATGACATGGGGTTTTCACTTGAAGACTTTATAAGACTTTTTATAATATCTAGTTGGTCCTAAATATACAGTGGTGCCACTTTGACATCCTGTAGGACCACCTCAGTAAACCATATTGAGAATCCAATCATTGCTGCTCCTCCTGAATTGAAAGTCATATGAACATGGAGTTTTTACCAGAAGATTTAGTATTGAGTCTATTTGGTCATAAAGGAAAATTTTGTTTATCTGACATCTTATATATATCTATATATATATATATATATATATATTCTGCTGACCACAGTGGCCGTCTTTTAAATCTTGTCACTGCTCCTTCTAGATGAAAAGTAATATGAACATGAGGCTTCACCAGAAGACTTATTATGGTGTCCTTGTGGTCCTTAATGAAAATAATCTCTTTTTTTTAAAAAAATGTTATCACTACTTCAGAAGAATTGATGGTCATATCAATATAGGGTTTTCACCAAATATTTTATAATACCTAGTTGGTCCTAAATGCAAATAGTGTCAGTCTTGTGTCCAATATGGCTGCCACAATGGCCATATTGAAAATGTTGTTTCTGCTCCATCTGAATGTATGGTCACATTGGCATGTGATTTTCAACACTTTTCTAAAGAAGTCTGTTTTATCCTAAATGAAAATGGTGCTAATCATGCCATGATGGCCAATAGAGGCAAATTTTGAAAATCATATCAAATAGGAGTATTAGAAATGGTTTTTACACTGAACAGTTAAGAAGAAAGTCTTTTCTTTAATTCCAGAAAATTCTTTTCTGACAGTAGAGCATCATTCTTTGATGGACTCTTGTAATATTTGTATTACATGACAAATGGAAAAAGTCTTTCTGCTTTAAAAAATGTCTTTTGAAATGCATACATAAGTGCATTACAAGTAATAACTAATTACATGTTTAGCCCATTTGTATATAAAGGTCACCTTCGATAAGCAGCTAGACATATGCATCGTATACAGCTGGCCTCTGGTTTTCCCTGTACCTAGCTTCCATAACATCATGTATATCCAAAGCGTAGTGGTTGTGTCAAGCCGATGAAAAATTAACTAGTGACATAAACCATGACATCATAATTCTAAATACTTTTAAAAAATAAATCTTGCAAGCAAAGAATGGAGTAGAAAAAAACAGGACATAAATGTACTTAATACATAAAATGCTTTGCATGGTATTTTACCGTCGTCACTAGTTAAAAAATTTGATGCATTCATTGACAGCTTTTTGCTTCAGATGGTTAAGTTTATTGCCCTTAAATGGTTAAAATGAAGCTAGTCATCATTTGGCTGGTCAGATGGTGTACAGGTTAAACAAATACATGTAGTGTGTGTGTGTGCATGCATTAACAAAAGAACATGCATTCATGCAAACCTAAACAGTGAAACAAACAACTGAAGACCTCAAATGTGTTCTCCAAATTTCTCATGTATTTTGAGGTTTCCACTTGTATAGAATTCAGTCTATAAATGAATGGTCTAAGGCACAAACCTTTACAGATGACTGTCATATCACCTCAGTCCACAAGGGTTTGAGTCTCAGTCCAGCCAACATGACTATGTGAGAAAGCTTGCTGATTACTTCCAGTGGGTTGGTGGTTCTTTCCGGGCTTTCCCAGGTTCTTCCTCCACCCAATATACTGGCAGGCATGTATGGCCTATCATGCTGAAACATGGCATTAAACCCACAAACACAAACACAATTAAAAGATATTTTTTGTGATGAAAGCCTAATTGCACATGCACACACTGAATTTCAAAAAGCATAAATATTAAAAATTCCACTCTATCTGAACTTTAAAAAAAAAACACCTGCTGAATCAGAATGCCTGTTGTTCAAAAGAAATCATGTGATTTATTAATTCCTACAGTATTGTGTCTGTTCTTTATTTTAATGTTCAGTTTTATCAGGTAATGTGACCATAAAGGCGAAGTGAGATATGTTATGGACAGTCATCCATCTTGCACCATTGATTTTGTGTTGTGCATTCACAATTGTTCTTATAACTTCTTGTCTTAAACCGCTTTACCAATTTGCACATGATTTTACAGTGGCATTATGACATCAAAGACTTTCAGATTTTGTTCCATGGATGCTGATCATTCATCCAATATGGCTGTTGTTACTAAAGATAGAAGAACCTTTAACAGCCATCTTGACTGTTCAACAGATTTTGAACAGATTTGACAGCATGATGGCATAGAGAGCTTTCAAATCTATACAAATGATGCAGATTCACAATCAAATATAGCTGCTCTAGATAATTATAGAAAAGCTAAGAATGATTTAGATAGAAATGATGAGCAGAAGTTGTCAGAAAGAGGTATGGCATAGAGAGCTTTAAAATCTGTATGAATGTAGTTAATCTGCCTGTAAATATGGCTGCCATTACTAAAATTAAAACAAAATAAATGTACTACAGACAACTTATCAACTGCTTAATGGAGTTTTATCAAATTTGACAGAAAGTGTCTTGTCATAGGGGATTCTAAAATATACAGAAATATAACCAATCTTCCATAAAATATGACTATCATTACTAAAAATAGAAAAACCTTTTAACAACCTTGTAAAAAACTGCTTGACGGAATTTGACCAAACTCGATAGAAAACAACATGACATATTGGTCTTGTTTCTTTTTGATGAAATAATACCAATCCACCATCAAATTTGGCTGCCATTACTAAAAATGGAAATAAAAACATTTGAACAGTTTCTCAAAAACTGCTTTGACAGAAGCGCATTCTGACGTGAAGATCTTTTTAAGTTTGTATAGATGATGCTGATTTGCTATCAAATGTGGTTGCTATTACAAAAAATTGAACAACCTTGTCAAACACCAGTGAACAAAATTTGATAGAAAATGTCTTAGACTGAAAGTCTTTCAAATTTCTGTCAATCATGTCTACTATCAAATATGGCCACCATTTCAAAAAGAGAAAAATATTTACATAACTTTGAACACTACTCAGCATATTTGACCAATTTTGACATGGCTTGTAGGTCTTTTAATATCAGACATATGATGCTCAGGTACTATCAAAATATTGATGAAGATGCAAAAAACCAATACCAGCCTTGAAACATTTGTTTTTATAACATATGCACTCAACTGCATTGAAAGAAATTTCTACAGAAAGTATACATCCTATTGAGACCTTCTGGTGGGATGATCACACTGAAATAAGATTGATAGAATCTATGTTGTGGTTTAGACCGAAACAAGGAAATCCCAGTCAAGGGGTTACATTATTTGTCTCCACACGAGGCTTGCCGATTGGGGATAAAGCTGTACCGATTAATCGGCCATACTCATAATCAGGCCGATTATTGGAACAATCGGTATCGGCAGAAATAATCAGTGCCAATGTAAACAAATTTCCAAAATATAAATTCAGTCATAACATTCATCTTGACATGACCTGAATTTTAAATCAGAATTAAGTAGTGGAAATTTAGGAATAAACATTTGATTTGGGGGTTAATTGAAAGACAGTATATTCTTAAAAGTAAATACTTTTTAACACACTTGCTGTAAACTACCGCTGATTGACTGCACACAACAAATTATCAATACCATTTATGCACTCATCCCAATCACAGCAGCCAACCAGCCAATGAGGCCTCATGTGGCTGTTGAACTTCCAGCATACACATTAGCAGATAGCTAGGCAGATTAGACAGCAAGCGAAATTTCCAACTACTATGAAACTATGACTCACTATAGTTAATCTGTTCTTTAGCCAGTCCTGCAATGCTGATAATCAACTAATAGCGATCGCACGCTGAAGCAGCTGAACGCTTACATACATATATTATGCAGCATTGATATTGGCATGCCAGCGCCAGCGACGTTACCCCTGGATACCCCAGCTGCTGAGCTGCTTCAGCGCGCGACTCGAAGCGTGGTGCGTGCATCCATCCAGCCACGTGGACAACTTAGTAGTAACTTACTTGATTTAAAACATTGTTTCAAGAGCACGAATCGATTGGATTATTAATATTGACTAGCGATTGTACATATTAAATATACTACCAAGCCTATGCATAATGTCGAACTCGAAACACTCAAGTTAGTCTGGAATTACGTCAAAAGTAAATGCAGTCGACGAGTCCAAAGCAAATTGCACACTTTGCAAAGCATGCATTTCCAGAGGTGGAAAGGATTCTAAAAACTATACGACATCAAATCTTGTCCAGCACTTGCGCTGCAAGCACATCGTCGAACATGACCTGTTTCTGGCAGATAAAAAAGAAAAGGATGCTGCACAGTTAACCTCAGCAGCTGCAGCAACTCCTTGTACTCTGTTGACACCATGCTGGACCGGAAGCAGCCATTTGAATTTGACGACCCGAGAGCTATTAGTTGGCACAAAGCTATTGCAGAGTTCATGGCAGCAAATGTGCAACCATTTTCCGTTGTTGAAGACATTGGATTTCGACGTCTGATGGCCAAGGCAGAACCGCGCTATAAAATTCCAAGTCGTAAGTACTTTTCCACATCTTTGATACCTGACATGCATAAGGCGATACAAAGCAAGGTGCGTGATTTATTTTCTGCCCAATCTGACCATAGTCTGACCTCTGATGCATGGTCAGACCCGTCCATCGGCGTAGCCTTGCTGAGTCTTACAGCACACTGGCAGACGGAAGACTTTCATCGGAAACAGGTGATTTTAGCAGCAACGCCTCTCGATGAATCACACACAGGAGTATATTTGGCGAGCAAACTGAACAAACTATACGAGGAATACAACATTCCCAAAACTCATATCCATGTTCTTCAGCGTGACGGAGGCGCAAACATGGTTAAAGCAATGCGTCTGGCTGAAATCGACAGCATCAGCTGTTTTGCACACACGCTGCAGCTCGTTGTCAGTGATGGCGATGTCGCGATCCATAGTCAGCAAGTTCCGGCACTCCATCCTGGCACAACAGCAGCTCGAAGAGCAGCAGGAAAAATTTGGCGTTGCCCATAAGAAACTCGTCCATGATGTCCAGACACGCTGAAATTCTACACACAATATGTTGGTTTCGTTATATGAACAAAAACAAGTCTTGGGGGCTTACGCTACTCTCTATGACCTGCCTAGCCTAACAGCCCAACAGTGGGTCTTGATTAACAATATTGTGGACACGTTAGGCCCATTCGCGGACATTACCAAGGAAGTAAGTGATAGCCAAACATCAGTACCTGTCATTCTTCCTATGCTGAAAATGCTCCGAATGTTGCTGGCTCGAGAGCATGAAGCGAGTCAAGGTATTCAGACAATGCGCCGTGATATGTTGACGTCACTGAACACGCGCTTTGCTGACGTTGCCAGCAACAAGAAGCTTGTATTGGCCACCATCTTGGATCGACGATTCAAAGATCGCCTATTCAGCGAAGAATTACTTGTGACCGGATCCAAAGAATGGCTTAGAGCAGAATGCATCATAGTTGCGTCAGCTGACAAGCAGGAGGAACCCCCGACCAAAAAGAGAAAAACTGAAACTGAAACAAACACCACTGGACCATCAACGTCGCGTCTCTGGGATTTGTTTTCTGTGGCCTGTGACGAACCAGTCCGTACCGTCAACGAAACAACCCACGTGGATGACGCCGTTGACGCGATGCTTGAACCGTATCTGGCCAGCCCTCTGTTGCCACGAGAAGAAGACATATACGGCTGGTGGAACGTTGACAGGTTTCAGTTCCCCTACTTGGCCAAATTAGCTAGACTGTATTTGTCTGCACCAGCTTCAAGCGTTCCGAACGAGCACCTGTTTAGTGGCGCAGGCCAGATTTTTTCGGATCGTCGTGGATCGTTACTTGGCGTGAAGGGAGAAATGTTACTGTTGCTTAAATACAACCTACCTCAACTAGGCTTTCAGTATTAGCTGCAGCCAGCGTACACTGACGTCTAACTTTAGTCTTAAAGCATGCGTATTATTAATTTTAATTATTATTGGGCTGTCGTTATTAACATTTTTTAGTCATTTATTGAAATCTGGTAATGGCGACCTGCATCATTGAACGTAAATTAAAGACTAGCTTAATACATTTTCATTCATTTATATCTTGAATTGGCAAACCATAAGTTTTATCAGTGTTAGTTTTAAAGCTTTTCAAGTTTTATGTTTGTGTGATCGTTGTTTTCTATAAATAGCAATGTACTTCTTATCCGGTTTCTATTTGTTTTTGTATAGAAGTTCAAATTCACTTGCCGCTTAAACAACCTTGTTATAACTCACACGGCAAAATACCTGCTTGCATTACACTAATTTTTTTATGTTTCTGAACCAATCATTGTTATAAAACAAATAATAATGACATAATCGGTCTCATAATCGGTATTGGCAATTTTAATAATCGGCTATACACGGTATCGGCATAATCGGCAAAAAGGGACATCGGTACAGCTTTAATTGGGGAGACATATAATGTAACCCCTTAACTGGGATTTCCTTGTCTCTGTCCAAACCCCAACGTTGAATATTTTTCACACCCAATATTTTCCTTTAAAGTAAAAAGAACTCTTCACTAGTGCAATATAGTTCACATCCAAATGTTTACATGCGGCTTATTAATATAAATATGTTAATGAGGGCTGTCGCGTGACTGTTGCATCCGAAGTACACAGTTTATACGCGTGAGCAAAGAAAAGTAACAAACATAAAACTTTGCATAGTAATGAGGTATTATCATATTTAATATATGGATGTTATATGAAATTAACAATAAATAATTAATATTTATATCAAGAAAATATTTCATTTTCATCAGTTTCAGTTTTGAAAAGTTATATTGTAAATAATGAAACGATACTGGGTACACGGCTCTACTGTAGTTACACTTAGTACAAGCTGTAACAAAGAGTAACATGTTGCATTAGATTATTCATGGGTAATTAGAGATCTGTGTCATTGTCATATATAACTCTCCTTTTCTTTAGGAGGTGAATCTGTTTATGACATACTTGTGTTGTAATTAATATTGATTGTAAAATTACGAACCCTAGTGGATAACCATGTGCCAAACTTTCAAGTTCACGAATTATTTGAAAATTTATTTTTCTGTCTTGGAAATATGGCATGTGCTACAGTGAAATTTGCTTATGGATTAATGTGTTGACGGATAAATGATTCCTTCTGGCTAGTAAGTGCATTATTTGTCATTAAATATTGTAGCTATATTTTTGATTCAACTGAGGCACAATGGAGATGCTTAGAAAAATTAGAATAAAGCATGTTTGACAACATATTTCTGGCTGTTACTAAGTTTTCTGTAGTTGATGAGAGAGTTGGGATTTTTGTGGCCAGTAATGTGTATAGCCTGAGTGTCCCTTGATTAATAGAATCTATGTTGGGGTTTTGGACCAAGACATGGAAATTCCAGTCAAGGAGTTATATTATTTCTCTCTCACCGAGGCTATGAAGTGTATAGGTCTATACTCTATGTGCATGGATCAGTGTTTTCTGTCATAGTTCATTCCACACAGCATTGAGAATTTTATCCTATCTGTAACACAGTCAATTTTCAGGTCAGTTTCATTAAATGTAGCTAACAGTATATAATTTGTTTCACGCGAAGTATTTAAAACTAGTTAGGTAGCTTTTTGCCAATCTGAGCTGGCCCGAGTGGGTATTGAACCTGCTACCCATGGGTTATGTTCTGCCAGCTGATAATGGCCTAATAAGGTGACCTTAAGTTGTAGAGAATCATGGCAGTTATCCTGTGTTTTAAACATCAATATTTTTCTTTTTCTTATATTGATATAATATTTCATATGTAATTGATGAAAGAACAGGCATCATAATTTAACAGCTGCCAACTACCACTTGAGAAAAAATAAAACTTGACCGATCAGTACAGCTGTTATAGTCTTACACTAGGTAATAGAAATAAGTAAAACCAACAAGTTTAGTCAAATTAACAAATAATTTATTTCTCTAAGTTATAAAGTGAAATTTAAGAGGAACTTACCGTATTGTGAATTAAATCCTAAATAAACATAAATGTTCCAAGTCCAAAAGTAAAGAATGTTTAGAATGAATTCCAAATATCGTGAATGTGCTGATGTGCCAATAGCCTGGAAAAACCCCAAGAATCTTGATGTATCATAATGGGATAATCCTGAATGTCTTTGAATAAATTCATATTAATCCCAGCGTAGTGTTTTAGTCCAGAAAAGTTAATGAGCACTTTGTGATTCCAGTGAATTGTTTAAATAGATTATTCCTCTCAAATTATATTTGAACTTTACCTCAAGAAAACATTCTCAGTTTGTAAATAAGGCCACAGGGGATCGTACCGTTGCTTACAATTTACCTGTCATACATGCACTATACAATTATTGTATAGTGCATGTATGACAGGTAAATTGTAAGCAACGATATGAGCCCCTGTGAATAAGGCTAGACTTCAAATATCAGTTTAAAAAAAAGAAAAGGAAAAAGAAGAAAATTGTTTATAACTTGCAAACATGACAAAAATTGGGTACATACAAAACTATGTCCTTAATCAGACACAAAATCAATCACACCATATGAACTATTTAAATATACACAACACCCAGACCCTGTTGCATGTATAGTCATGCAATTTCCTCTGTGCATTCTCGATTTGTTCGTGTATTAACACCTATTTCCTGTTGTTTCATTCTTAGCACAGATCTTCAAATTTGTGTCTAATTATAGCTAATTATAAGCGTGAAAGAAGAGAAGAATGTTTCGACACCATATTATCCGAGGCTTCTTTCTCGACTTGACGGAAACGGCTGAGGATATTCTGATGACGCACGTTCATAGCTGTGAGACGGCAGTGATCAGTTATGGCGAGTGTTTAGACCACAGGTTAATGTACTAATCACTAGGTCACCACCGTCTGACAATGTGGCATGTCGGATCGTTCAAAATAATGGCGGTCACTTGTCTTTTCAGTTATCTTTTTCAGGGGATGGGGGATACTGTTCACACGTACAGCCTGTTGCAGATCGATCGTTATGCAATATTATCAGTGCCGGATTACCAAATAGGCAGAGTAGGCACCGGCCTATGGGCTCCACGCCTTTCAGAGGCCCCGCGACAACGGATCAAAATAATATTGAATTGATTTGATCTTGACGTATTAGGAGATAATTTGCGAGGCGGGCCCTGAGATTTCGACTGCCTAAGGGCCTCTACAGGGTTTAATCCGGCACTGAACATTATGCGATGTTTTGATTATTAATACTGTCACTTACGGTCGTGTGGGTGTTTATAATAACTTTGGTTCCTGCTTATATGCCCATTATGCAACGTTATGCGATTTGTTAATTAAATAAGCTCTCACTCATGATCGTAGGCTTGCTTAAGATAATCGTGACTATTAACACTTGTGACTGGGTACGTGCGCTTGCAATAAAATGCAGCATATATTGTTTTAATGTTCTTCGGTTATTACAAGATAGGGGGATGCCTTTAGAGATCTACATATTCACCCTAAATGCAGTCCATAAACTGTCATTCATATGTATATAATTATTATAGCTATATTAGGCTAATTATTATACTTTCAGACCTACATATAGTGTCCTCTGAGCGCCCCACCCCCACCCCTTAATTCGGCCCAGCTGCGGCCGCTTTAGTTTTAGATTGGGCCCCCTCCTGTATTCCAAGTTAAGTGCCCGTCGGGCGTGTAGAAAAACAAAAAGAGAAATCTATTTTGCTTTAGGAAAGTTCAATTGCGCTGATGAAATGCGGAAATGTATGTTCATATTGATGAAAGACATGAATTGATATTTATCCCGATGTATACCCCTTGCCCTTGTAAAGATCATCTACTTATCATACTTCTGTCGAAAGCTGAATACTTTGTGTACCAAGTAGCAGCGGGGGGTGCGGGGTGAACATGCCACTTTTTAGAGAAGTCCGTTTTTGAAAACAAAGCTTTCTACAAAAATGAAAATACAAGGTCAATAACGCTAAACCGCGACCTCTAACCGAGCGAGGCCTCTCTAACCGGGTTAGCTCATTTTTGTTTTCAAATTTTTTGTGTTCTCGTTTACCGACCAGTTGGTCGTCACACCCCCACCCCCAGCCCCCACCCTACCCCCGCTGCTGTAGCATGGTGTAATTAAATCATTATTATATCAATAATACGGTAACCATGGAATCTCATACAGCTAAACTAGGTCGACAACGACTAGAGACAATTAAGACATGTCTCCCCGTCCGTGATTCTGTCAAGCAGCAACTACAACAGCATCAGGAAGCTCGAGTGGAATTTGTGGAGAATACAG
This sequence comes from Megalonaias nervosa, assembly GCA_016617855.1. NCBI lineage: Eukaryota > Metazoa > Mollusca > Bivalvia > Unionida > Unionidae > Megalonaias > Megalonaias nervosa. Next base: position 104,009 of record JAECUM010002357.1, read on the forward strand.
CAGAATTATTTAAACCAGTTACAAAGGCTGCCAAAGGTCTTCTTCCCACGTTAGAGCAAACCGCTAAAGCAACTGGTAATATAGCAGAAAAAACTAAACAAACAAAAAAGATTCTGCAAGAACTTTCAGCTGAAATAACTGCTGCTCAACCACAATTACAAGTAATTGAGAGTAATGAGGATACTGTTGCATCAAAACCAAGAACAAAACCAAAACCACCAGCCCGATTTACCGAAGAAGGTCGTAAACTACTTCGAGAGAGAATTATAGCTGTTGTGGCAACAGGATATACAAATATTAATAAATTATTAGATCCAAACACCGCCAGTGTTTCAGAAAAAAATTGGGTTCCTTTTATATTTCGAAAGTTCGTGGTATATCTAGAATCACTGATAAATATATTGATGAATTTAAAGATTTTGAAAAACAAGTCGAAGACGTTAAAAGACCGCCATTACCCGGAGATATATTATCCCCTGAAAAATCGACATTCAGACCACCTCGTATTGAGGAAGAAGAAACAACTGGAAATGGTCTCGTCGCTCCTGGTACAGGTACCAGGGGAATTGGTCTTATTACTCAATGTCCCAATAACGTCCTTGCCGATGTTGATAGACTAGAAATTCTTATTTGCGGAAAACAAGCCGGCAATAATTCCGTAGAAATCATTAATAAAGCAGCTGCTATTTGTCAGAGATTATTTACAGGAGGTATCATGGATATTAATGTTTATCGGTCCCTCATCGATGAAATCCTTGATGATTACCGCGACGATGAAATCGTTGATGATTGATGCAGTTAGATCAGTGACAAGAAAATAAGATGATCATCCATAATACTCAACATGGACCTGTAATTGTCAGGGTGATAAATTTCGCGATTACCACTTATAAAGTGATCTACGGAGATGAACTCGGTGATGTTGTTCAGGGTCTTTTCAAAAGGATAGCCCCAAAAGCAATGCCCATTGCAAAACAATTATCAATGAAAGCTATTGACGTTGTCCGTGATAAAGGTATTGGTGATGTTGCTAGTAAAGCATTCTCAGCAATCAAAGATAAACTAGCACGATTAATACGATGAAAACCTCAGCCAGTAAAATTGTCCAGCACTGAAGTTATGTCAGCAGGTGCCAGTAAAATAATAAATCAAGCTGTGAATAAAAAAACTAGCAGAGTTGGCTGGTGTACTCCTATCAGAAAAAGAAAAAAAATATAACTGCTAGTCTAATAGCAGGAAGTGGTCTTCGTGTTAGACGATAAGAAGTATAATAAAGATGTTTGAACGTGTATCTGATCCAGCATTTGACATGGACGCACCAGTTCTCAAGGATGAATCTCTGCGCGATTATCAATGTTATTCTTATGACGCACGTGTACCTAACGCACGAGGAAGAATCGAGTCGCAAGTTCAGGATACAAGTTGATATTTCCTGCCCGCTGAGGCATTCATTGAGATCGAAGGTAAACTTTTGAAAGCAGATGATACAGCATACGGAATTGGTGATCGAGTTGGTTTTGTTAATAATGGCGTCATGGCGTTATTTAACAGTGCCACGTATAGCATCGACGGAAGAAATATTGAATCATGCCTGGAAAACGTCGACTTTGCCACGACGATAATTGACCTTGCAAGATACAGCGATGATTACTCGAGATCAGCTGGTCCATCAGTGATGTTTGCAAAGGATACAACTGATCATCCAGAAAGCAGAAACGTAACACTAAATGCAGCTGGAACTGAAGTTGCATCAATGAATGAAAATTTCAACTTGGGATTCGCATCACGTCGATCAATGTTGAACAGCGATGAAGAATTTTCTTGTATGATTCCACTATCGCATATATTTGGATTCTGTACAAATGTTAGAAAAGTTATATTTGGCGCTAAACACACCGTGGTACTTGTTCGAAAAGCCACCGACAATGATGCAATATGGCATGCTGCTGCCGTTGATGCAGGTAAAGTAATACTAACAAAACTTTCGTTGTGGATGCCAGTAATGACTCCATAACTGGCCGAAGAACAACGGTTACTTTCTTTAATGTATCAATGTGGTAAGTCAACGTTGTCATGGTTGACGATGACCACAGACAGTATCTTGCTGGATTATTCACATGGCAGATATCACACCAGGGATTGTCAGCACCACGACATATATTCATCGCGTTTCAGAAAAATGCCAGAGTAGATTCGCAGGAACGAAATCCAATGGTGTTTGACACGCTTGGGGTTCCTGAAGTTCCTTTGAGGATAACTGGGCATCAAGAACCTTCTGAAGAAGTCTTGCTGAATTTTGATAATAATCATGTTGCACGTGCATATCATCAGTTGATGACATTCATGGGGCGTGATCAGAATGTGGATTCTGGATTGCAGATATATCAGCGGGATTTCACAACATTATATCCGATCTATTATTTCACACTGGAACACTTGGATTTGTTCAGACAATCAGTCGTTGACATACACTTCCGAGCTCGTGTAGCACGACTACCCGCTGGTGGTTATAGAGCAATCGCTGTTACACTCTCAGACAAAACAATGTTGCTTGAAGGTGTTGGAGGACGAATGAGAGTCATTGATGCCCCATTAGAAAACATGTAATTAAATCGCTCATGATATTATAATGTCATATCATCATGTTAGTGTCAGTCTGACTCTCGGTCAGATTAAAAAGGTACAATCAGTATCCAAAAAAAATTCGGGAATAAAAATATTTCTGAAATCAGCAGAGATCGCAGGTGGTCCAAATAAACTATCACTGACAGAACGTTAACTCGGGCACTTCAATGACGCCAAACGATCAAAGACCGGCGTTAGACTTAATCTCTCTGCGGGTGCCATTAAAGACATCGCCAAGACGGGTGGTATATTTCCACTTCTTGTAGCTATACCAGCGTTGATAGCCGCTGAAGCCCCAGCTGTTGCAAAAGCAGCTGCACTTGGTGCTCTTGGAACTGCCGCTGGGATGGCATTAAAGAAAGCAACAGGTCAAGGACTAACTACTTCCAGAAAAAGGGAAAAGTCTAAGACTGCCATGAACACCTCATTCATGGTACGGTCAATCCACGGGGAAAGGTCTAAGACTGCCATTACTTTCGTCGGTACTTCCCATGTCCAGTTTTGATTTACTTGATGCTGCTGAAAAATTAAACGTCAAAAACTTTAGAGGTGTTTTTATGCGTGATCACTTACCAAAACAACCAAACCATGTTGAAACCGGTATCATTAATCTCGATGGAAGTTCTGGTCCAGGTACTGATTGGGTTGCATACGCGATTGATCCACATGGAGTTGTTTATTTCGATTCGTATGGGTTGGCGCCACCAAAAGAATTTTTAAAATATGTTGGCGGACTTCAAAACACTCCCGTATGGTATTCAACATACCAACACAGAAAATAACTGATCTGTCAATATGTGGCCGTGAAGTACTTGCTGTGCTCGACGCTGTGTCTACATCGTCGGGGACACCGCCTCATAAAGTCGTGCACGAGTATACCACCAGACGGTATAGCCGTCCACCGTCGTTTTAAACGGGTCTTGGTGAATATACAATGATAAATATTTACGGAAGATCTTCTCGGAGTCTTAAGCCTCAAGGTGAATTATCCAAATATGCAACCCTTGACCAGGTCAAGGATGAGCTCGCTAATCTTTTGCGTCTCGTAGATGTGGACCAAAATGAAGTTGTTGTTTTTCAGGATCAACAAGGACGATTAAAGACGTGCAGTATCTCGTTGACAGATATTATTCTGCGAGTTCCAGATGCAACCGAAGATAACTTAGTGGCGTTTGCTAAAAACGGTAAAATTAACAACTCGGTGGAATGAATCTTAACACTCATGGGCGAGATTACTGGACGCATCAGAAGAATTGGAGATATTATTATGGCGATCTCAACATGAGCAGAAATACAATTATCAGTGTGAGAGAACCAAAATCAGACGATGATGTGGCAACAAAATAATATGTAGACAGCAACAATGCCATGATCAGAACTGAGATCAATGATCGTTTACTATCCGCCGGTGATACAATGACTGGTTCTCTCAATTTGGCTAATAATAAAATTACTGGTCTTGGATAACCAGAATCAAACGATGACGCCGCAACGAAGAAATACGTCGACAATAGCAACATCCCGATGATGACCACGTTAATGACAATCAATGATGGAATGACCACATTTAGATCTGAATATGCTACTCATGTAACCGCGTTTACAAATTTTTGTAGAAACACAAATAGAGCCATTAATGAATTTTTTGAAAGTTCAGCAGTCATCGACATTAAACTCTCTGACATAAAATTTTTTACCGATGATATAGTATATACAGTAGCGTCTGGATTACCATTATGGACACAACTGAATAAATCCATTAAACATACCGCTAAGGTTACCGGCATATACAGATTCTCAATACTCGGCACTACAACATTTACATTATCTTCCACAATTCCACGGCGTTATCCAGTTAACGGATCTTCTGGATCTATGTTAGTGATATTGGATCAAAACGACGAGGGAACATTTGTGGTGGAACCCGAAGAAAAGGACTTAGTTATGTTGTATTATTGGTGTCTTGAATTAGTAGCTAAACTACCACCTACTTAAATTATATAATGAACCAATGGATTGACTTTCAAAGCGATGTTGCAGCGCAAAATTACAGATACAAGCAAGCGTGTTTGTTGCAGATCCAACTGAAAAATATAATTGATGAGTATACAGTAAAAAAAAAAAGAAAAAATACCGCAGACGTTTCGTTGTTACTGACATAATCATATGCTCTGCATCTGCCGTAGTCGCTGGAACAGCAACAATAATCGGATCATTATCAGCCACATACATAACAGCACCAGTAATAGGAATTGGTGTTCCAGTTACAACCGGTGTTGCTGGTATTCTTAATATCATCGCAAAAACATATCTACGTGTGCGGCTGATAAATTACACGAGTATAAAACGTTGCTATCAGCGGAAACACGCGCACGTTAAATTATCATCGTTGATATCATCAGTGCTCAATGATGGAATAATATCAGATCAGGAATTCGCAAAAATGATTGAGGTTTACTATGAAGCAACTGGAAATCCAAACCCCGTTGTCTCCGACAAGGACTCTATCAAGGTAGAATCCTCCTGATTATATCAGGAACAAAAAAAGGTATTCAGATCACTGATTTAAAATCAGGATTTAAATAATAATGTCGCAAGAATTGCTAGAACAAATCGTCGCTAATACAACACCACCAACAACCACGATAATATCAGCGAGCTCAACCAATCCTGAGGTTGACGTTAGCTTTCCAACGGCAATTCCAGCCAGAGAAATAGCGTTAGCGCAATTACGAGTAGATTACAGTTGGCCAATAATTAGATCGAAGTCATTCGGTGGGTTGCAAGCAAATAACTCATTAGTGTTTTCGTATAAAAATAAATCTGATGGAACCCCCCGATTGGCAAGTTGGTGGTATTTCTACGGGCAGTTATCAAATAGAACAGATCAGTAGTGAATTCCAACGCAAGATTAAATCTATCACAGGAAGGAATCCAAGATCGCTATCACGGTTCACGAGCCAACATTATCGGCCGCTATAGAAATATCAATGCCAGATTATGCCGTAGATATATATCAATCATGGATCCGAACTGTGTTGGGATGGCCAGAAGTACAACCTCCAATACCTCCAGGACCACCAGAACCTCAACGATCCGATTTTATTACAGACAAACTCGCATTTACAAAATATCCAGAATATAGAAATCTTAATGTATGGAAGGACAAACAATTCCGTACAACTTGCAGTGTTGATGGTAAAAATTATATCAAATGGATATTCTGTGATGTAATTTACACTGAAGAAATCCTAAAACAAAGAACTAAGGATGGAAGTTCCAGTATAGCGCAGGCTAAAGAAATAACACAAGAACATAAACGTGTACGTGACGAATTACAACAAGTATTGCAACAGTACACACGAGTTTCCAAATGATAATCTTAAACAAAAAATCATTACAACGATACAACATCTGAACAAAGTAAAATTTGAAGCTGAATTGTTTTATGAATCTATGACAAAGACTGTGATTCGTGAAGGTCGTGAATTAAGAATAGGCCTTGCAACTGGCCCCCCCCCCCTCCACTTTATCCAGCTGAAACATATAAGGATAATTTTCCTGCATATTTTAAGATCACAGATGCAGATCTGCCAACATTTAAATTACCATGGCTTGAAATTGATAAAATGCAACCTGCTGTCAACGTTATCATTGATAAATACTATCCCAAAATTATCGCCGTATGGAGATAAATATCTCAAATATAACAATGAATATTGCATCAACGATAGCAGTCAGTCTGGCGTGAGATGCAATCGATGGCAGTTATCAAGTAGATCTTGAAAAATCCAGGCAGGTACAACAGGGATATATTCTATACACATTCACCCCTGAAGTCCCCCCCAACTGGATTTTTAATTGTGTCAATACCTGTTACTCCGGTTTATCTGCGATGTCATAATCCGCTAATATCGCGAATACATTTCAGACTTACTGACCAAAGTGGACGCCTTCTTGATGTAAGAAATGAATCTTTGACAATAAATTTGTATGTGAGATCCTGACACAGTCAGGGACAATAATCAGGGAGTAAAAATAATCCCGCCCAGGTATATATCCCGAAATGCCAAAATCAGAATCAGAATCTGAATAAAAATAAAAGTAAAAAATAAATATTATAATCAGAACAAAAATAAAAATAAATATTATAATCTGAATCAGAATCAGAATAAATGTTATAATCTGAATAAATATTATAATCTGAATAAATATTATAATCTGAATCTGAATCAGAATAATTATAATCTGAATAAATATAATCTGAATCAGAATCAGAATAAAAATAAAAATAAAAAATAAATATTATAATCTGATTCTGCATAAATATTATAATCTGATTCTACGTAGACATTATAATCAGAATAAATATTATAATCTGAATCAGAATAGTATTATAATCTGATTCTAAATAGATGTTATAATCAGAATAATATTATAATCTGATTCTGAATAAATATAATCAGAATAAATATTATAATCTGATTCTGAATAAATATTATAATCAGAATAAATATTATAATCTGATTCTGAATAAATGTTATAATCAGAAAAATATTATAATCTGATTCTGAATAAATATTATTATCTAATTCTGCATATATATTATAATCTAAATCAGAATAATATTATAATCCGATTCTGCATAAATATTATAATCTGATTCTGAATAATATTATAATCACAATAAATATTATAATCTGAATAAATATAATCTGAATCAGAATCAGAACAAAAATAAAAATAAAAAAAATATAATCTGAATCAGAATCAGAATAAAAATAAAAATAATAAAAATAAATATTATAATCTGAATAATTTCATTCTGAATAAATATTATAATCTGATTCTGCATAAATAGTATAATCAGAATCAATATAATCTAATTCTGCATTAATATTATAATCAGAATTAAAGCAAATATTATAATCTAATTCTGCATTAATATTATAATCAGAATTAAAGTAAATATTATAATCTAATTCTGCATTAATATTATAATCAGAATTAAAGTAAATATTATAATCTAATTCTGCATTAATATTATAATCAGAATAAATATTATGATCAGATTCTGAATAAGTATTATAATCTGAATCAGAATCAGAATAAAATATAATTAAACCAAATTAATATTATAATCTGAATCAGTACAAAAATAAAAATAAAAAATTATTATAATCTGAATATTATAATCTCATTCTGAATCTGAATAAATATTATAATCAGAATAAAAATAAATATTATAATCTGAATAAATAATTAAATCTCATTTTGAATAGATATTACACGCGCTATTATTTGGTGTTACAACTTTCACTTTCACAATCCCCCTTGACTCTGTCAAGGACAAAGCCAGTGTTTTTACAATCCGATGATTTACAATCGTACATAAATTTTTTTCAACTGTCTTACACGTCAACTCGCAATGAAATGAATTTCCGGATGTCTTTATCATCATCGACATAAAATAGCGATTGTTTCATTGCTTGTTGGAGTAATGTAATAAATCTATATTCGGCTGCTAGTGTATATCTTTCGTCATATTTTCGTTTCTTGTAATATTTCAGAATCATTTGTGATTTTTTCAGGATCCAATTGATCAGAAATTCTATATCATCATGTAATTTTTTAATCTCAGAAATAATTATATTAGTATTTTTGGAATTCATTATATAATAAATATTTATTTAAAATAAAAAAAAATAGTAAGAATGATGAGTAATCTGCCGTTCCATGGGTCCCTTTCTTTTGCCAGTATTTGCTGTTCCATGGGGTCCCGTCGTCATTTCCCAGTAATTGCCGTTCCATGGGGTCCCTTCATGAGGCTTTTTTTTCTGGCTGACAGTTCTTTTTATTGGGCACCCTTCATGAGACTCTGGCTGACAATTCTTTTTAATGGGTACCCTTCGTGAGGCTTTTTTCTTTCTGGCTGACATTCTTTCTGAATGTCCCGTCATGGGGCACCCTTCGAGAGGCTGAGGACTCATCACTCTTACTGTCTATTTTGGGGGGCTCCTGTTTTTCAATTTTGTGCATACCTCCCCCCCCCCTCAAAACCCCGGGGAGTGCAAAATTATCACTCACCACGTTCAACATGGTGGGGAGGTGTGCATGAATTTTATTATTTTAGTTATAATTATATTTTTCTGTTGAATTTCTTCTTAGGCTGGATCCACCAATTATTATAAATGCAATTTGCAAACCGTCAACAAATTTGTCAGTCACGGGATTCGAACTTCATACGTCGAATATGAAAATCCGCAGCGTTAGCGCTAGACCACGGATCATTCTTACGATTATATGTTTCAGAAATTATTATGAAGTTCCCTATAGATGCTTCCCGATAAGGTCACTAGCAGACGATATTCTGCCTATTTTACCTGCCGTCATGTAATATTACGTAGTTACAAACGAGGTTACTCTTTAATCTCTCCACTGGAGGAAAGCTTTACTTGATAGAGTTATCTGCCTCCATCTAGTATACAGCTGAAGGACAACTATAATTGAGCCAAAGTAGATTCAGAAGTGACGGTGTCTGCCTCTGACACAGCAGATACTGAAATGTTATTTTTTGTTTATACTTCGTTGAATATGTCGATTTGGTTATATTATTTGCAACACGTTTTACTGAAGTTTGGCAAAAAATCAAATTGTTTGCCAGCTGTTTATGTCGTTGGAAATTCTTTTTCGTCGCCCGTCTCCACGTTCACAGATATAACTGCTCTTACAAATTTTCTTTATACTTGTACGTATGATATATATGTTCTTTTATGTTTACAATGTTTTACTTTATATCCGTATTTTAATTTAGATGTGTGGACTATGTAGTCTGAAATAAAGAATTCTTATCTTCTTATCTTCTTACCTTATCTTATCAACAACCTCTCGTGCAGAATTCTGACTTTGTGTAATAGCCTGTAGATTACTCAAATAATTATTCTTTGGATCTGAATTAACATGATCAATCACAAGACCGTCTTTGATCAGTCCGTGAAAACATTGGTACACAATCCTATGACAGAGATATATTTTTTTTAACCCGGGCATTGGATATAAGATAACCAGCATTATTAACAGAACCGACTGGTTTTGTTTAGTCTACAATGTCTGATGATATTTTCACGAGATGCCTTATAAATTATAAAGATGGGATGCTTCACAAATTCTCCTTGCTCCATTTATATAGTGTTACTTGTAGGCTCGTACAAAAGTAACAAAAGAAAAGACTGAAGTCAACAAGCTTTTTAAATTTAACAAAATAATTTATTTCCCTAGAAAACAAGGTAAAAATATGAAAAAGGGACTTAAGGTCTGTGAATCTAATCCAAAAATTAATCCTAGAATTCAAAAATATAAGTCCTATCACTAAAAAGTTCTACTTGAATCCAAGTTCGAATCTCGATGAGGTTCCAAGATGGAAGGCGATGACGTCCTGTATAACCAGTTTGTGCTGATGTGTCAACAGTTCCTTGTTGAGTCACCAAGAATATAATTCCGGCTTTAAAATTCCGAATAATTTAGTAATGTCTTTTTCCAAGAATTTCGATGAAGAGTGTTTTCCAGGGTGAATAAATTATTTTAAATTAAAAAATGAATTCAAATGGCAACAACAGGAATACCTTTCAGCCTGAAGGTATTATTCCAACTGACTCAGAAACACTGAAATCTCAGTATTAACCCAACTAAGAACGCAATTTCAGACCCGCGTGATAGGTCACGTGGTCACTAACTTCGAACAGCGCAGTAAAAAAAAAAAATATGTCAATTAGCACGTAGGCTAATATAGCATTAGCTAAAAATCTGATTCCTACACTGGAAATGAATTTAAAAATAAAACGTTGTTTATTCAGACTAACACGTAGGCGAAGCATGACATTGATTACAACCAATGATTTTCACTCAGTGTTTACGAAATCTGAATCAAGATTAAGAACTAGGTCAGCTAAAAATACAATGAAGCAACACTTTTGCATTCTAATCAGGCTAAAAGAACTCAACTGAATTTACTGGGGAAAAATGTCAAATCCAGTAAAAATATTATCATTACAATAAAATGTAATGAAACAAAAATAAAATAAAAAGAAATTTAAAACTAACACACAAATAATTTAATTACATATACGTAACAATTGTAAATATTATTTGTCTAAATTATTATTTTATTACTAGAGAAAAATATGTGGGATGCTCTAGCCCGAAAATCTAGCGAGATAGTCTTCAGCGTTTTATATAGGAGATTCATCATTGACACCGTTGCGTTATTTTTTTTTTAATCATAATACCGTTTCAGAGCTCTGTATTTTTTACCACCGCATTCTACACACAATTGAGTTTCACTCCTGACTCCGACGTTATACTTTAACACGGCTTTGGTCCTAGACTTTCTCGTCGCACGCTTTGCATGTGGTATCCACAGAATTCATTTACACAAGCCCGATTACAAGGAGTTGAAGGTCCAATCATCACCCACTTACAATAATTATTTGCTTGAATCATTATATATCATAAATTGAAGTTTAATTTAAATATATATTTGTCTTCATTATAACAATGGAGGAATTTACGAGATTATCTGTGATTAAGCCCTCTAAAGCTAGATTTGATCTTGACAGAATAACCCCTGAATTGCTGAGGCAAGCTCTGGTTGATTTGACGAATAAAACTTAATCAATCGTATCCGTGAAGCCAAGAGAGAATTTCGCAACGATTGTGCGGCTCATGTATGGTCAACATTCAGGATTATGCAAGACGTCGATGTTACAATGAATGAAAAGCGAGCAAGGACAATTATTAATTATCTCGACGAACAAAGATATATTTTTAGAATAAAATTTATCGTAGCGGTAGATACCGCCGCGGTAGATGACATCTGGATTATCCGTGACAAACGTGACCATGTTCGAATACATCACGCTGGAGATTGTGTCACTTTAAATAAAAATTCCAAACCAGGAATACTGACTGGACCTTATTATGAGCAAGCATATCCTGTGACGGCAGTTGTTTATGCGATATATCCCCTGAATGATAAACCTAGCGTTGATGACCTCTTCCCGATGAAACTTTCGACGTTGAATTGTGTTTCTGAACGAGTTATAGAACACTTGACAAACGCGAAACGAGGAAACGGTTCAACGGATTTACGACGTAAAACAGTAAATAAGTGGGTAGAAACAGTTAAAGATACCGGATCGTCTATCAAAGACGTTGCTGAGCTGGAAAAAATATTAAAATTCCCAATAACGGTGAAGACGTTAACGGGGAAAGTTTTATACGAATCGAAGTATAAATCGAAAGGAGCTCCGAAAGAGGTCGTTGATCATAACGCTCACGCGTGGACGTTGGACGTAACAATATTTCCACTAAATAGAGCCTTTAAATTTTATAACGATGATATGTTCGATTTTATCAGAAATATCAGTAAGAGTGACCTTGTATCCGTGTGATTGTTTCAAAGTTCAGAATCTGTGAATTATGATCGGTTTGTACGGCCTAATGGAGATATTTATCGTGCAGAATCTCTTTATAACGAAATGAAAAATCTTGCTTTGAATTACATGAACGATACTAATGTTATCGAACGATTACTCAGTAATTGCTTCACCGTTCTGTCAGTTGCTGCTCACTTTGCTCAGAAGAAAAATTCATGGAAACCAACACGTTTGGAATTTCTTGAAGATGTCCACACAGTTGTGTGTAATACGGACACGGCGGATTATGGAATACTAAATACGATTATAAGGATGTTATCTCAGTTGATATGACTGCATGTTATCCTGGAAGATTTTTGGAATGGGAGAGTGTTCTGAGTATTTTAAAAGATTTGGACATCCAACACACGAGATGACCCGAGTTCCGATAAATATACCCTTGCTAAAACAATTACATATCGGCGCTGATGCATCATGGGGCGAATGGAGAATAAAACGAGAACAAATTCTTAGTTATTCTGAATCTGCTGACGTTGAATCTAAGGAAATATATTACAAACATAAACAGATGTCAAAACATTCATCAGCACCATCGGTATATGATCCTGTATATGATCCTGTGGCTAGACATAAAATAGTTTATCTCAATGGACCTGGAGGTTCTGGTAAAACAACACATGCGATTGAATTATTTCGATATCGTGACATGATTGTACTAGCTCCGACTCACCGGCTTGCCAAAGAAATGAGCGAACGAGGAGTTACATCTCATACTTATCACAGCTTCTTTAGATGGAAAGGAGATGCATGGACTCCTGAGGGAATGGGTGAGAAATATATTCCTTATATCATTATCTGTGATGAGATATGTACAGTATCTTTAGATGTTTTAAAAATATTTCTTGATTGGTTACTGACTCGGAATACTGCTGTTATCATGTGCGGCGATCATAGTCAACCACCACCCTTTGTTGGATCATCTCCGCATGAATGGCTGAAAAAGTTCGTAGATTATTATGAGGAGATAATTGATGATCATGGAGCTATTGATGAACCGCTGAAAGAGTTTAAAAAGTTAAGCAGACTACAACCAGATAAAGTTCAATGTGAGATAATGCGTGAAGTAATTCCAGTGACTGCTATAAATGATTTTTTGGAATTTGTGGAGGTCTGCTGATTTGATAGTTGCAAGTCGGAAGATAGTTTGTGATTCACTTCAACAGCAATTATTTCTATTACATAAAGAAAAGTTTTCAGATTTACCTGTGCCATTGTGTTATCGACCAGCAGATACACGCAAACAAAATATTGAAGTTGAGATTCCTGGAATTATTGAGAAACAAAACCTCGTTCTTAATGATATTGCTTTGGTTCCTGTGAATGCTGTTGAGAGCGCGTTAACGATGGATATATCTCCGTGGACTCTAGGATATGCTATAACGATTCATTCGTCACAAGGATTAACTATTTCCAATATAAATATCTGGATTGTCGATGATCGGATCGAATGGTTAAATGTAGTTTATCTAGCGGTGTCGAGAGTTAGAAGAATGTCTCAGTTATGGAGGGTTATCATAGACTGCACATTGGCTCAGGAAACCACTGCTTGCAATTCCGATGATATAGTAAGGAAAAAATTAGCTGGTTGTCAGCGATCTGACAAAAAAAAAAGTAAGCGTGACTTTGACCTTGATGTTAAGTTTATCATGATGCTGAAATAACAATAGAATAATCACTGTGCTTGCTGCAACACAGTAATGTTGTGGCAGTATTCTTTTAGTGACCCACGACAATTTACCGTGGAGAGAATTAATAGTAGTCTCGGTCATACACGCGAAAATGTAATGTTGACCTGTCTTGAGTGCAATCGACGTAGGGGCGCTGGCAGACCTGCCAACTCTTTCGATTTTGCCGTAAGTCTTACGAAAATACCCTTACAATACGGACTTACGGCCTACAAGCAAAAACTACGGAAAAATGATTGTTGCCAAAAAATCCGGATAATTGGTTCATCCGTGTTTGATATGGATCAGGGTTTCGTATTAGAATTAGTAAATTTAGTCAGGGAACTAGACTAACTTTACAGCAGCACCCAGACACTTTAAACTGCACCTATTTGTTCATGTAAAGTGTCTGCATGATCAAACTGTTGATTATATTTTTTTTTATAAAATGGCGTCCAGCAAGCGATGCATTTTTAAGACGAAAGGAAAAATAAGCTTCTAAAAAGTGTTAATAATCAACACAGAAGAATAAAAAGGAGTATTCAGATTCTTGTGAATAAAAGCTGGAAAGGACACAATTACGTTTATTGGATATCGCGTGCCAATTTGAGTATATCTCGTGGCAGGAGATATGATTGCCGTCGTCATGTGAAATGGAAAGAGAATTTCCAAGAATTACGTCCAGATGAGAGATAGCAACAAGCCATTGAGTTGCATAGGGTTTGGAACTAAAGTTTGTGCAACTATACTAGTGGTAAATAACGTCTACGCATACTTTACAAACTTTTCAGTTGAAAATAATGTTTATCGTCGCTGCGTCGAACTTTTATTTTCGTTTTCCAGCTTTACAGTAACAGTTATTGATATTTTGTTACACCTTACTGAAAACTGGTCAATCTTACGGAGAAAAATCAACTGCCTTACTGAGACGTACTCGTCAGGGTTGGCAAGTCTGCGCTGGTGTCCTGCTTTCACAGAAGTGAAGGCGGTGGTAATTGTGTATCTTCAGGAATTACTTGTAATTGTTCGCGTACAAATCCACGTTGAGGAGCAATTGAATCTAGTCTGTAGATTGCAGGTCTACCTGTGGATCTTACCACGCTTGAAATTTTATGTGCGGTTGCACTCCAGACTGGGTCAGTCGCTCTTTTTTTACCCCCTTCAAGTGCATCAGGTTCATATAAATATCTTGCAGTCACATTACCTAGTACTGGTTGTTTTGAGAAAGAGTCACGTCGTTGTACTGGTATATGTTTTTTGTGATCGCATTGATGGGTTTCATGGAAGTTCCACGAGTAATTTCATTATTTAACGCAGCTATCACACTTCGTAGTCTTGCAACCCATTCACGAGATCTAATGTCTTTCTGAACTTTGTTCATGGACTTAAGGTCAGTGGATATTTCCTTCGTATATTGATATCCAAACAGTCGCTCTGCAGGTGTTCGATAAAATCGATTGCTGATCGCGATGAATTGCGGTGTGTCCTCGTCTGATTTTGACGTTATGCTGTTTCATCAGAGATGTTACTGCACCAAGAAATTCTTTGCCAGGATCAACCTGTAGCAGCTGTGGCCATCGCAAGGGCCCTCGTTGATAAATTCGTTCAAACGCAGATGCAACTTCCGTTGCTGTCTTTGTTGATAGTGGTTCTGCTTTTTTTTATATCTACTTGCAACATCAACGACAGTTAGCGCATATTTGTATGTGTGCGATTGACGTCTACTAGTTTTAATAGTATCATGCGGTAAAAACAAAATATCTGCTTCATGAACATCATCGGGAGCGCTGACATCACAATGTGCGTACTGAATTTTTTTCGGTGGTGGTAGATAAAGTTGTCATATTGCTTGTCGTGCTAACCAATTTTCTGCAACAGAACGTGCGACACCTGCGGCATCAGCAAGTTTACTAATCGCTGCTCTACCCCTCCAATATCCTCTTGGGCTATAATAAATCGATTCCATTATAATAGTTATCTATGATTAATTACCGGCCCTAGCACTAGCTTACCTTTTATCGCAGATCTTACCAGCCAATTAGCTAGTGATTCTCTGAGAGATTTATTTGTTATAGACTTTAACGTGTGTATCAACTTCACGTCTGCAATATGTCGTTGTTGTAAATCTGGATTTTTATAAGCGACATCATGAACGTGGCACGCTTAATCAATCGCATTTATTGGATACTCTCCAGGTCTTGGTTGGTCTCGTTCGTCAAGTTGGATATCAAGTCGGGTTCCTGGACCACAATAATTATATCTACAAGATGCTATTCGCCAGGATACTTAGCCCATGAAGGTCCTGGTAATTTTCCCAGTGAAGCAGCGATATCACTGCCATTGAGATAAATCTGTATTTTTTTGTACCACATTTCACGCACTTGCATATAAGTGCACGCTTTTTATTCCTCGTCGTTATTGTTTTTAATCCACTTGTGAGGGTGGGTGCTCTGCATCGAACATAATATAAATTCATATTATTTATTATATATTTCTACAACATGGATATCATTGATTTCTCAGCGACACGAAAGCAAGAGCCGATCAAGTATCATCCAGCGCTACCAAATTCTATCAGAGCAATTATCATAGGTCCATCTGGGTCTGGTAAGACACAATTGTTGTTTAACCTGATAATGAGATGGCTCAAGTGGGATAAGTTGTATTTAGTGGCACCATCTGTAGATGATCAGCGATGCTAGAACGTGCTTAAAGATTTTAATGAAAATGCAAAATTGTTGGACGAGGACAGTAATGATATTATTGATTTTGTCACCGATATTTATGATGCTCCATCTGTGGATGACCTCGATGGATGTATTAATAATCTTGTAGTATACGATGATGTGATGCTAGGCAAACAATCAAATCCAGCTCGGATATTTTCCCGAGGCAGACACAAAAACACCGATATTATATATGTTACTTAGCGATTTACACAAATACCTAAAGTGATCAGAGATAACTGCAATCTTCTGGTTGTGTTTAATGGAGTCGATATCCACACACTAAGAAACACCCACCAGACTTGGTGTTCAGGGGACATGGATATGTTTAAAAACTTCTTCTCAAAAGCGGAAGCGATTCCTCATGGATTTATGACGATAAATTTCCATGATCCTCGTCGAGTTATCGTGTAGGTCTCGATAAAATTTTTGGTTGAGAGAGACAGCAGTGGGCGGTGGGGGTGACGATCAAACTGGTCGGTGATCGAGAACGCATAAAAATTTGGAAACAAAAATGAGCTAACCTGATTAGAGAGGCCTCAGTCGGTTAGAGGTCGCGGTTTGGCGTTATTGACCATATATTTTCATTTTTGTAGGAAGCTTTATTTTCAGAAACGGACTTCTCTAAAAAGTGGTCTGTTCACCGCCCACTCCCCGCTGCTCAAGTGAATCATGTGACCTATGAATGGGTTATCTATAATTTGTGTTCACGTGGCTTTAACATATATGTGATTCTTCCAATGCTAGGACAAATTACCGTTTTTAAGACCGTCTCCAGCACATACCGTTTTATAGATGAAATCTACCACTTTTGAAAGTTAACAAATTTAAAAATAAATATTAAAAAATGAAGAAAAATATGTTTATTTTTACGTGTTCTATCCAGGCATTACATAAACCAGCCAGAACCAGTCTACCAGAAGTGTTCCAGTAGTCGTTGCAACCGGTGCAATGACGTGTGGTCGATTATTGGGATTAATGCTGATATGTATATATAGTAGACTGTTAATTGATTACAGTGTTGTTGTAGTCTGGAGAGTTGAGGCTAAGTTTAATGCGGGATGTTTTTAATAGGTTTTATGAGTTTAAAGGCTCAAATGTGGCCCTTGGTGACTTTGATTCTTTGATTACAAATCTGCCATGGTTTGGCTGACGTGAGATAAAAAAAATTTTTTTTACAAGAAAACCGACCAAAAGATTATTGAGACAGAAATGTTTGAACATTTTGATTTTTTGGCGTGTCTTGTTTAATTGCTACTGTGTTGTTTAAGGTATTCCAAGTTAAAAATTTAATGAATAATAATAGATGAACTGTTCCTTGCTCACACTTACACCGTTGTAATGCAACACAGGTTAAACATCGTAAGAGGAACCTATGAAAAATATAAAAAGTGTAAACAGAAGCCGTATGAAGCAAATCACACTCCAGATGCTGATGAACATCAACACTACTGATCCAACGAGCAAGGAGGACATCGACTAAGCAATTTGACAATGATTGACATTAGGACCTGGAAGAAAACATTAAGTTGCGTAAAATATTTTGAGATCTGAATAAACATAAAAGTCAATTTAATATGATTTTGTTTGTTTCCTTTCGTATTTGAAGTACAAAAATTGCAAAGTTGTGTGGCAAATAACTTATACAAAATTAGTCATTTTGGGCACATGGACATTGGAGTCTGTGCCTGTCAGGGTTTGGGATTTTTTTTTTTAAAGTCACAAGCCCTGTGCCTTTGTCTGAACATTTTTTTGGGGAGTATGATAATATATATGTTCTGTTATGAAATTCATTGTGATTAATCGGGGCTATTTATCGATTATGATTAATCGTGGTTATTTATTCCCATGAATATCTGTCTGGTTGTCCCAAACCCCATGAGCAGCCTCATTTCCCCTGCGGACGCCTCAAGTTCAATCAGTTATTTGGTCAAGTGAATGACGGCGGTCCAGAAGATACCTTACCAATACAAGAAACAATCCGACCAAAACGGAAGAATGCGCGAAAAAGAAATGCTTAGATTCAAAAAGATTGTGTATTGATTAAGGGAGCAATTATGTTACACTCAGCATTAGTAAGGTTCAACACAATGACAAAGGACACATATGCGCACTTCAAGATAAACAAAATAACAAAGCAGATTTGATTTTCTTTTCTTCCTTCGTCTTGTGACACTAGAAGATCAATGCGAATCGGCAACTCAAGGTTATCCATCACCAAATATAAGTAGAGGTGGTACAGCCTTAGGGACCGACCATTTCATTCCCAAGAACATCTTCGCTAGCCAAAGTTCCGAGATGTTAACCCTGTCTAAACCTTGGCGGATCGAGCAGATATTTCTGTGCTTCGGGTCTGTGAATGTCAATGGATGCGGCGGCAAGTCACCGCAACCAATCAAAATTAAGTTGTTCAAATTTGATTACTGCTCCTGCATGATCAAGACAAGGGAGCACACAATTTGAATGGACTCAATAAATAAGCAATTTTCCACTGCCGGTCCGAGTTTGTACAAATACCTTTCACTCAAATACACCAGTAATCGCTAATCTCTGGTACGTAATCATACTTTCAATGTTAAACTTACAAAGTATTCTTTTGAAGTCAGTTGATTCTACGATTTTCTTGTGATGTATAATGCACCGCTGTTATTGGTTAGTTGTCATTACATACTAAGGTAGGCAACTCATGAAATCCAATAGACTTCGCTAGGACAAAACACTAAAATATCTGCTCGATCCGCCAAGATGTAGATAGGGTTACCATTTCCAAACCTTGGCTAACGAAGATATCCGGGGGAGGGGATCTGGGTTTGTTTTTGTTTTTTTTAAAAATAACGACTCTCAAAGAGCTTCAAAAATAGTTTGCTGTGGTTTTTAGCAACAACAAACAACAAAACAAGTATATCCATTATATTAATTAAAACTAAAATATCGTAAGGTACAAAAATTAATTCCAGGCTCGAAAGAAATTCCCGCCTGCCCCCAAAACTAAATGGTCAGTCCCTTTTTGTCCGCAATCATTCTTAATATTGACTACGGACATTTGTGAATGGTTGCGCGAGGGCGTAATGTCCGCCAATTAATTTAATAGCTTTTAACTATATTTACGTGAACAATTATCGGAAAATATCCTTACATGTTGGCAGCTTTGAGCTGCATGAGATTGTCTTCTGTATAAGTTTCATCTTCTCAATTCTGTCCAATGGCATACTAAGTGTAAATGGCGCCCGGGGCAACGATGACGGGACCAAAGAGGTTTTGGCGTCCTTAGACCTCTGGCGCCCGTCCGCACCCCTCACCCTTCTCCGTTAGGACGCTACTGGTGCTGTCCGCATTGCCAGCTAGGATAGAATGAAGTTAGAAAAATACGCAATCACATTCGTTGTCAAACCCTATAAATTCACCACCGCATTACATTCCCGACAAATGGCAGTGTTAACAATTAATTGCCCATATTTCTACGAGAATCTGAAACAAAAATGCTGCCAGACGATTTTACCATTTTGGTCGGCAACAGCTGATGCAAACCTCAGGTTCAAGCGTTGCCATTTTAAGGTCATTGCTCTGCAGCCGGTGGGATATAAGGTGGAGTATTGGAACAACAGACATTAAGAGAAACATTTAAACGTTACAAA
The DNA here is from genome assembly GCA_016617855.1 of Megalonaias nervosa. Taxonomy (NCBI): domain Eukaryota; kingdom Metazoa; phylum Mollusca; class Bivalvia; order Unionida; family Unionidae; genus Megalonaias; species Megalonaias nervosa. The sequence goes on from JAECUM010002357.1 coordinate 124,153, forward strand.
TGAAAGCCAGCGTGAACATTTGTTTGCATATATAATTTAATATAGAAACACCACCGCCACCAAAAAAAGTTTGTGAACTGTACCACAATATACCGATATACCGGTAAATCCTCCTGCTTAACACAACAAAAAGGTGGCCTCCGAGCATATCGTTAATATGACATTAAAAACAAACCAACACAACACACAAAACAAACAAAACACGCACACGAACTATAACCATATTCAGTAACGGCCTGATCAAACGCGGGACCCGATTTGGATCATTTTGGCGGGACCCCCTGGATTTACGCAAGGGGCACCCTGTCAGCACGGCCTTTGGAAATAAACTTTTAAACAAATTTTATATGATATTTAACTTAAAATTTTCTTCCATTGCTTTAAAATTACTTTCTGCAAGACAGATAGGAGTAAACTAATGTTGCAATTTGTTTCTTTGCTTTTATTTTACAAGAATATAATAAGTTTGGTGCCCAAAATTGTATATATCTACATCCTATATAATTAAAAAAGGATATTCCAAGGATATTAATAAACTTTCCTTGAGAACCTCTTGTGTATAATGAAAATATTATGGCCGGAGTATTTGTTTTGTACAGCAAATAATGGGTGATAAAATTTGACTCTTTATAAATGACAGTGTTAACAACACGCGATATCCTTTCGTGACAATAAATAAATTAAATATATTATGTTGGGACCAGTTTTTGTTTACAACAAGCAGGGATTACGAACTTTGTGAAAGTATGTACAAATACGTTAGCCCGAGCAGGTAATGTTAGAACAAAATCTGGCTAACACAAATTATGTGTCAGTGCTTCCGTAACACACACACACACACACACACACACACACACACACACACACACACACACACACACACACACACACACTTAAACCATATATAGGTCTAAACCGTTCAATACTAAAAGACTAATATAGCTATAGTAATGATGCACATAAAAAGGACAGTTAAAGGACTGCTTTCGAAGCGTGTTTATCGATATATAATGCCCCCACCCCCTCAATTTTAATTACCCCGGCTCTCAAACGTCGTAATCTGGCCCTGCACACACACACACACACACACACACACACACACACACACACACACACACACACACACACACACACACAGGATTCTCTGCGACAACAAGCAAACTCTTAAAAAATTTGGAATAACAAGTGTAAATAAATACCCATTTAGCAAACATTGGACAGAAACATTGATTAATTTTTTTTTTAGTGTCCTACACTGAAGATATGTTTAAATAATTTAAATCAGCGGATTAGAAACAACAATAACTTTTACTCTCCGATTTCGCTTAACGGTGTTAATGTCGGCTTAGTTAAAGCGGATAATGTAATCGATCTTATGATGTCGAAAACTGATGTGGTGCGTACTTTACGTAATCAAGTACAAAATAGAACAGCTATTAGGCTGTTTCCATTATTCGATACGCTGTAACAAGTTTGAAAAAAATTATTTGGGGTAAAAATGATCGAGGATGTGGTCCAGATGACTAAAACATTCCAATAAGATTTCAGCATCATATTTCAGATTTAGATGTGAAACAAAACTATGCTGTTGTAAGCTACAATAACAATTTACAAAAGTCGTCGGATACATGTAATCTAGGAATACGTACAGCAATAGATGACGACATGGTAAAAGGGGGACAATTCCAGCATTTGATAATCAGGCTGGAACAAATCGTCAAAAGACAGGCGCTAAGATTAAAATAAATATGAAAGTAGGTAACAATTATGTAGATAAGCAGGATAAATACGGCGATAGTCTTGTAGCAAAAAAAGTGCACGATTTAAAAGACCTCGATCACGAGAAAAGTAAATAAACAAGCCTTTATAATTATGACAACTGGTTAAAGAAACTAGCGTAATTTGATTTTTGAAATAGATTAACTGTATTGTTGAAAAAGTTCATTTGTTCTTCCTTTTCGCTAATTTTCGTTTTGATTCTTTTGTCACTAAATATGAACCTTTAAGTACAGTTATAAAGAACAAGATAACTAGTACAAGAATTAGTAAAATGACATTATCAACCAGTACAGAAATAACTTTTCCAGCAAATGTAATGCCAATAATAACAGGCGATGGTTTTTTTTTTTGTTTTTTTTTTTTAGCTAACTCAGCAATTAGCTGGCGATATTTTAATACCTTTTTTTAACTTGTTATGGACATTACACTGTACTTTCATTTTCACCACCAACACATGTGCTGCAATGTCCACTTCTGTTAATCATATTAGCTGTCTCTTTGCAGGTGACTCTTCAATGCATTATTCATTCCCTTATTATGCTGAAAGACAGATTGTCATGAATAATGATCTGATAAAGCTGCATAAATTATCCCAGCAATGGCCGTTAAAGTTGAATCCTGAAGAAAGAAAAAACTGACTATTTCACGAACAAGAACGTAACAAATGTTCCTGAAAATGTTTTTGAAAATACTGAACTTCAGTATGTGGAGTAGTAAGATAAAATGAGGTTTCTGGCTCAGTAACCCTAAAAAACGTCGAAACAAATACAACGACGTCTTTTTTGCCACCCCAGCGCCACTTGCGTGGAGGACAGCCACAACCGTTTGGACGAAACGGTCGAGGATATACCTAAAACGAAGGTTGTATTAGGGATGACGAATTTGTGACTGTTGTACGAAATGTATTTGTTTGGACGCTTTTTAGGGTTACTGATCCAGAAACCTTCCTTTAACCTTACTACTGATCAGATTACTTTTTGCTTGCTATTTGTAAAATTTATTGCTAGATTAATTTTTTAGAAAAATTTTGCTTTATTTTGTAAATTTCAGATTACTTCTTCACCTATCATCAAAGTATCAACGGTAGATATCAGAAATATTTCATCGACGTGATGGTAAAGGCAAAGCTTTATTCTGTCACTTACTTTTCGACGACATTTAAATAAATCTTTTATCGCTATTTTATTAAGCGGATATTTTCTACCAATAGAAAATACTTTTGATCGATTAAGGTCTATTGCTATTTTTGCGTATTTTTGTTGACTGATCGGATCATGGAAGTTATTAAACCTTTTTGATAATTCTTCCCTTAGTTGTTCGAGATAACTGAAATATTCACTGCCGTCAAATCTAACAAAGCGAACGTTTTAGTTCGTCAAACTTACCAAAACATATTCCTGAAGTTTCATTTGTTATGTCAACTGTCAACTGTTTATTATCAATCATAAGATTTTTAATTTTGCTTCTGCTGCTATCTGTCACTGTTAATTTTTCAAACATTATTTCTTATTTTAGACAAAATTTCATACTTGTTTGTTAGATGACCAATCTATACTACTGTTTAGACAAAATTTCTTACCTGTTTGTCAGACTTAATCAGAGAAAATAATATGAAGAACATAAAATTTCCGTGTGCGATAATGACTAATCGCAAATATGTCTATGCCGTTATCACAATATCGTTTATCATCAAAGTTACTCAAACCACGCTTAACAATAACATCAGTCTCAAGTTTGTAATGATTTTTTCTAATCGCTATCGTTTTACAAAACTGACATTTCCGTCAAGCGCGTATGTGTAATCTTTGAAATTCATTTGAGATTTAACATATCCACGCGGAATTCCTTTTGCTTTTTTTGTTACTTTATTACTGGCTAATGGAACAGCATACATTTTTGAACCTAATCCAACAAACTCCAATATTGGAATAAAATTTGTTTCGTCCTTAAACTTACCAATTACTTTTTTATTTGAATTTTCCTGAAGTCCACTATCGTGAGGAAAACCGACAGATCAAACAATTGTCGGTTATCGTATATCTCTTGATAAACATTATCACATAGTATTTCATAAACAAGCGAGTCAGTTTCGGTAAACAATAATTTGCTTGATGGCAATTTAACTTTTACAAAATTATAGTGAAAATCATACATCAGCCACTTGGATATCAAGTACAGCAGCTCCATCGTAAATCGGTTTATTCAACTTTAAATTTGTTTTCCTTCGTTAACTCTCTTTCGAATATTCTCCATTGTCTTTCCAAAAACAGAATTGTTCATAAGTTTAAAGAAGTTTTTCTCAAAATCTGTTTTTGCTACTGTTCGTCTACTAGTGTTTGAGTTAATATTACCGCTTATCCACGGTGACTGATTGAATTTTAACACACGATGAACTTTACGTAAAATCAAACCAACATCTGCTGCTTGTTTCAAATTTTTGTAATGCAAAACATAATTTCGTTTGTTTAGAAGATTTGGAACTAACTTACTAACCACTGAGTTTTCTTATTACCCGGCATCAACTGTGTTCTTGCGATAACAAACTGTAATCGATTATCATTGATTCTGCACAAAATGGATAGTCGTTGTGTAAATCGTGCAACGAAACAGGAAAGTCCAGATCGACATCAACAAAATAGTTTACAGAATCAGATTTTTTCTTTTTCTCGTAATAAACTGTTCTGGAGAGATCCAATGAAAACTGCTAAACGGCATTGGTTCTGACATTGCATAATCGTACAAATTATTTGCATAAAGGTAAATAATATATTTGGACAGTTGTTCTGGATTAAAGTCAGGCAGATACTTGTCATTCGCACAAGCATACATTTTTATGATAACAGAGATTCCACCGCGGATTCCTTTTTCGATAAAATTAAACATCAACGTCGGTTAGTAACTCCAGCTTGACTTTACTAAACTTTAACAGAGCGTCCCACGATAATCATGGTGCAGAATAATACCAACAAGGATATAATCCGTAATTGTTATAACTGACCTTTCGAAAACTCTTAAATACATCTGCTAGCAACAGAACATCAGTTTTCAAGTACAAATCATGATGATCGCCAAAAGTTTTACAATCAAATTTATTCCAAATATCTTGCGCGTATTTGTACTCGTCACCGGATATATTTTCATTTTTCAGTTGCGAATAAAATTTACGTTTGTCAGGTTATTGTGTTTCGTCAAATTTACCCAATCATCGAGATACTCGTAAGGAAATATTCCATTTTTTGTTAGTATATTTGCTTTATCACCGAAACAATCTTGTAGATTATAAAATTCGTTACAACCCCTAACAAGCTCATCCAACGATGCCGCCATAAACTGCAGGCTGTCAATAACCGCAACTTACCTAAAGTGACCGACATATACTTTTCGAAATTATTCGGAATACATTTAATTGTGTTATTAAGTTTTAAAAGCGATTTGATTTCAGGATCACCAAAAGCTTCTACGATAATATGTCTGTCGTATCCTCTGAAATTGTGAAGAACAACAGGTATAAAATCAGGTGCATGAAATTTCAGATTACATTTGTTGTGTGCTGGGCCACGGTATTGTCTGATCAAATGGCAATGATCGCGAACACGATCTCCCGAACTTTGTTCGGAAAGCGACAATTCACAAAATCAATTTCCTGCTCCGGCGTTAGTTTTGTCATTGGAACAGTCTTTTTCAAGACATTAAAAAATAACATTAACTTCGTCGATTAAATTCTTTAACAACCAAATAGCGGGATCAGGACCGAGTCCTTATCAGATTTACGGTAAAGTTTAATCGGCCGAGATAAATCTGGATCAACACAACATACAATTTTATACGCAACTCCACATGGAACATGATTTTGACTTGTACTTGATTGGTCAGGATTATTTTCTACACCAAGTACGAGCTGCAACAGGCATTAAAAGTCAGCATAAATCACAAACGGAACTTTCATTTTGTGCTTGTGATTTTTGAATTGTAATATTTTTTCTTTTTCTGTTGGCATTGTTATTCGTTGAACATCCGAACAATATTGCAAGTGGCGCTGTAATTTTTCATCGTTAGAACAACCGTGTAAACAACGATAACAAAAATATTTTTTATTTGTTTGTTTGCTGTATTGTCTTCCGACTAACCCATTAAAGTTTTTGATTCAAACATAATGATTTTTATAAAACAACATATTTATTGTTGATTGTGATGCTTTTGCAGAAATATATCGTAGATATACCTGTTCGTGCTCATCAAGACCAAATACATTAACAGAAACATTGTTTTGCAACTCAGATTTTGGTATTTGATTCTCTGCAACGGGAAAATCTGTCGAGGAGAAATCCAAACTCGAGATATGATTGACGTATTTGTCAACACGATCCTCATTTTTTTTTTCTGCTGGAAACAATTCCGAAAGAATGGCCCACTAGAAACATTTGTTATCCGAGTTTTTAAAGTTAATACAACACTTTTTATTTTTTTCTGCGGCAATTCAACGTACGAACGTCCGCGTAATACATTATACTTCATCATATGAAACAGAATTTCGAAAATTATCTCATATTTCCAGCCTGAACCAAATGCGGTATATTCTAATTTTTTTCTGAATTTCCTGGTGTAGTTCGTTGGCGAGCAAGGCAAGATTAGTTCCGAGTATATCTCGCATGGATTTTGTGCTAATGTACGGATCAGCAATTTCCTCATCGGTAGAATCCTCAGTAACGTGTAATTTTGATAGTATCACATGATACTGTACTAGTATCTTCAAACCATTGTGCAGATTAAGTTCATGTTTTATAGTTGGTTGCAGTAAGTGAAACAAATTTGTTGAGGTAAAATTTGCTAGCACGCTTTGCTTATCAAATCGATAACTATTATTAAATCCAGCAAAAGCAGTAGCAATTTTTGTGGGTGCTCCTATTAGGCATTTTTTCTTCTTTTTTTTTATTTTTTATTTTTTTTATTTTTTTTTTTTCGTAATATGAAGCAACTTTAACATCTACGTTATAGTGTTTTTCAGATATTCAATTGAGTTGTCAAAGTACGTATAATTAAACAAATAGATTGTTAATAGAACAATGACAGAAATTATGATGGCAAGCGCAAACGAGATGGAGTACTACTACGTTCACCCGAAATACAATATGTACGCGGGAAACATGCTAGGGTCAGTGATTAATATCAAAAGCAAAGTTCCGTTTGGTAAGGCAACTCCGGCGAGTTATACGATTAGCGTAAAATCAAATAACGATACCACTCAACAGAAATGTTCAGGAAAGATTTCATTTATTCGCTGTTCTGCGGAGACATACCAGAAGGAAAACGAGTTTACAGAATTAACGGTGCCGTTACCGACGACAATATTGCAAATTGGCGTTACAAGACAAATATCAACCTCATCCAATATTTGATTTGTATGATTTAAATGATAAAGGAATAATCAGACATATTAAGAAAAAGAAACCATTAGGTAAACTTTTCAACATCGGATATTTGCAAGTTCATGTTTGTGGTAAAAATACAAGTGGATATTTTCGTTATTCTCACAGAATCATTTTCGAGGTTTTAACGGAATAATTCCGCCAGGGCTTGTGATTAATCATATTAACGGCATTAAAACGGATAATCGATTGGAAAATCTTGAGCTAGTTACCCAACAAGAAAATGTTTAAAAAGGTAAAGTTGGTTCCAATTTTATATTTTCAGCAAAATCTATTATTTCATTTATTTTGAAACAGGTGAACAAAAGAAATTTCCTTCAATAAATTCTGCTTCTCGATATTTTGAAATCTTTCCAATGTCAGTCAAGCTTTCTGCAGATGGCATAACAAGATCAGCATTTTCAAAAAAATAGAATCCTAGAATTATCTTTCGATACGATAGTTAAATCTTTTGTAAGATTTTTATTAGTTCTCCTCGACTAATACAATTATGACACCACCACATGTTTATGGCCTTATCATAAACACAAAAAGAAACTATTTCATCTTTCATTTGTTTTTGTTTTTTCTGCTTCGGTAAGTAGGCTATTGTCGGAGGCAATTTATTTACTAAAACAAGATTAACAGAAACATTATCTTGTCCTGATCCAACGAAACATTTCCTTACGCTTCTTCCAGCTCACTTCGAATAACTATTGTTACTTTTTCATGATATCTTATTTCGTCCATCTTATTTCAAATTATCAGACAAAAGTTAAAGTTAGTATGAATTTGATTGAAAGACTTGCACATATTTACAACACACCAAATGAAGTTGTTGAAAAAAATCGTCTCTAGAGACTCCGTCATTGCCAGAGCCACGACTAGTTGTTGAAAAAACTTTGAGTGACGACGACGATTACAGTTATATAAACACCGTAGTTGATGAAACAACAATTATACTGAAGATCAACAACTGGAAGATACGATATAAAATATCACATTGTCAAAAAAGTAATAACATTTGATTTTACAGTTGCGGAGAATTAATTATTCTGGCAATTAATACAACCTTCATGAACATCAAGATACCAGGTCGGCAAAAAGTATAAAATTCGATTTTATATTTGTCAAGATTTTCAACTTGATGTGCAATAGCGGAGCTATCGCAGAAGAAAGAAAATTATATTTGATATCTCTTTGCAAGCCACTAAAATGCAAGTCTATCCTTGCACGATACGAAGAAATTTATAACAATATTATATTTTAATACTACTGGTTGGTACACAACTGTTAAATTTGTCGCCGTAAGCTCGCCTCTTGACAAGACTTTTCTGATTACTCGTTCAATAACAAATACATCTTGAGCAGTCTTCTGCAGTACTTGTTCGTAAAAACTACCAATTACTGGTTCGCCTGACAAATCTTTTAGCGCATAAGTTACAGGAATTGTCATTAAAACTTTATCAACGACAAATACTTCTTCGGTCCAGTTTGGAGTAAATCCTTTTTCAAATACTTTTTCGTTAGTGAAATTCTGACTTTGTCGCCGATCTTAAATTTATGTCTCCGGTACACATTTTCGTTTGCCAGTATCGGATTTTTAATTGCGTCGTTCGGCGACATTTTTATCGCTTTGTGTTTCTTGCTGTTGTAATCAGATACTATCTTTTGCAAATCATCAGTATATCTGTTTGTGTTTTTCATTGTCAGGTGTTTGTGGATTTTTTCGTTTCCTTTACGATTAAATCGTTCTACGACGACGCTCTTTCCCTCATTACCTGTAACATATTTTTTGATCTTATTTTGTTTCAGAAAATATTCAAATTTTTTATTGAAAACCTCTGCGCCGTGGTCAGTCCATAATTTATTTGGTCGCCTTTACCTGCTAACAATAATTTGTTTTAACGCATCAGTTATCAATGTTCCTGTTTTATCGGCAACAGGTATACTGAACGCGTAATTGCTAAAAACATCAATAACATTAAACAAGTATTTTTTATTATCATTAAAGAGAGCAAGATTTGACATATCTACTAGATCTATCGCCCAGATATCGTCAAAGGCATTCGCGACAACCTTACGTCTCGGAAACTTTTCTTTCTAGGTCGGTGTAATTCAGTTGCAAGGTCATCGTAGAATCCAATGCGAGGCTTTCCAAGCCCAGGCTCTCCGAGACCAAGTCTATACTTTGTTCCAATTAATCCTTGCACTAGCTTTCTGTCAATACGTTCTCGTATCCTGTGAAACAGGCCGCCTGTCGGATTCATGTTATGCAATTCGTTCGACGTTATTTTATCACAACCAGGTTTGCCTTGTTCATTATCACGATAACAGATATCATGACGCAATGCTATCGCATCAACTTGATTGTAAGGCTCTTGTCCAGGCAGTGGATCTCGTTTTCTAGTTGTTTATCTAGCGGATTATACGGCCCGATATATTTGTGGCCGGGCAATGTCCAATCGCCGCGGGGGTTGGGTAATTTACCAATAAGTTTATGGATGTCAATGCCGCTGCCGATTACTTCTCTGCGATTGCAGGATTGGCAATACGTAACAATTTTATCTTGTTCGAGATCTAGGTCTCGATCACATTCACAATTACATGTCGCACTTTTCATTTTTATATTTTCTGTAGAGATTTTTATACTTGGAGTTTTTTGAACTCAAATTCGGAGGAATTCCTAATATTTTATTTTTTCAAGTTCTTCGAACTTTGTTTTAATCATTAACCAGAATAAGTTTATCGTTGCCTGACGTTGTCAGGGAAATTATATCAACCCTTTCGCCAACAACTGTTTGTTTCAAGAACATATTTTTCTTTCTGCCGCAAATGGCACAAATACATTTTAATATCATTCTATTGGGCTGTTTTTGTTTTTGTTTTTTCTGTTCGCTTGTCTATGTTGGACGTTTTAGTTTTACATTTGAGACAATAAGTTGTCATTTTTATATTCGATTGTCACACAAAATGTAATGTCATTGTGTCATTGTGTGTACTTGGCGGTTTATCAAACTGCAGAATAAATCTGAGAAAATCTGGCTTAGAGTTCGAAGAACTCCACGATGTCTTCTGTCGCACAAACATAACACAATAATAACCACAAGCAGGAGTTCCTACTGGTTGCAGTTGGTTAGAAGAATAAAAATTTTTTCTGATATATTTCTTAATAACACCACTTGGCGGAAGTCAAAATGAATCAAAATAATTATCATTGTAAACAGCTACCGAATTTGTGCCTGATCCGTCATTAAAATCTTGTATATTTATTACACACGATCCACCTGCTGGTGCTTTGGATAATTCGTCTTTGGAGTATGCTCCGTGAAAACTTTTAACTGATTTTAGTTTATCAAGTATTTCAAAGTTGCTTAAGTGCTGGTGTGTTTATCGTCTGGTGCCCAGCAACACCAGTCCGCGACAATTGACTCCCCTGCCGATTCCTAGCAGATTTGGAAGGAGACTGTCGGTTATCCCTGCTAAAAGTGGACCAATAAATCCTCCCTGCATTTGTTTGGCTGTCATTTTTCTTGGTTTTCTTGACGACCGCTTTGAGGTTGTTGTCTCTTTTTTCTCGTTGTCTTTTTTTCTGGTTGGCATTATTTATTTGCTAGTGATAAACAAAATATTAATTTTTAATAATTATCAATCAGATGTCTGGTACTTAATTGAACAATATGGACTGCACAATTTGTTTGATACCGTCTTCCGCAACAGCCTTTTTAGTTGCTCCTGATATTGCCCCAGATGCAGCTGCTATTCCTAGTGTTCCGAGCACAGGAAAAAGTTTTGGTAATATTGTTTTGCTAACGTTGCAAATGCTGGTCTAAGAAATCCACCAACGACCGTATAGCTGTTGGCTATAGATGTTACTTAGGCCACTGATAAATTAAGGACAAGAGGTTTACCTCGATTGAGTTTATTGATTTGTTGTTGTGTTAACATTAGTTTTGTTGATATCTCGGTTGTTGATGTCGGCGATATCTTTAAAGAAGCCGCACGGCGTTTGGCAGCTGCGGTTGCCAATTTTTTAAATTTCTCCTTGCGTCAAATATATTTCTTTTGTAGTATATTTTGTTGTCATTATGTTTATACTTATTTGGCAGACAATATTTTTACGTATTTTTTTACAACACATGTCAATTTGTCTCTCATAAACGTTTTGTGGTGCAGCTGGAGCCGCGCCAAGCGTCCAAGTAACCTCAATATCAGCGGTTGATCCAGTAGCTCGTTCCGAATGTTTTAACACGTCAAAGTTAAAGATCGGATACAACGTTTGAAATTTCTCAATTGGTATTTGTGATCCGCTATCCACGTCTTGGTATTTTTGCATTGCTTCCATCAAGTAAATGTACGGCCGCGATATATCTCTGTTAGCATCCGCGACAAAGTTGCTTTCGATTCGTCGTTCAGGATATTGTTTCGAATTTGTTCTGGCAAATATTCGCCTAACATCAGCGTTATCAAATACGGAATTATTCTGCAATTGACTACCACGACGTGCTTGTTGCTGAAACACAACAAACAAATGTCTTGGCAATTGTTCACTTGGTGCGGTTGTAATACGCCATGTATAGTCGGTTTTATTTGGAATTGCTGTTTGGTGTATTTTATTTTGCTGGAAATATATCTCTTTAGTGTATGACGTCGGCATTGACTCAAGTTCTGTTGATTGGCTGATCGACGGCACAATTCGTGGCATCCACAACGCAAGTCTAGAAATTACAAATTGTGCGTCAGCTCCACCAACTCGAATCAAAGAATTTGTTTTGTTGCACCTGGTGATACTATTCCAAGTAAACCAGAGGTATCAATAAGATAGGTTCTAACAGTAGCCAGATTATTACCAGCATCCACACCAGGTACAAATCCGTTTAGAATAAAATCATTTGATGATGTTAATCCTACGCCAGTGTCTTTAAACCATAACATATTTGTCGCCAACCGATCGCGAATAATCATCGCTGAATGAAACAATATTAAAGATTGTACTTGCAACAGGCAAGTGGATTGAAATATCTTCCACGGTTTGATTGGCCAATTGGTTTCGTGCGCTTCTAAACAAGCTCCAGCGTTATTCACAAGTGCAATTTCTGCATCATCTGCTATTGCAATAGGAGGAACATCTGTTGTCATAATCTGTCCACATACCTCAAGTACGGCCTTATGTGGCATTAAAAACACTTCTTCGTCTTGCGTATTAAATGTGCGGACGCCAGCTTTATTTGGTTCGTTTGAGTTTTCATCGAGATATTCAACATATTCAAACTCAGTTGCGACGTCGTCGGTATCAAATTCTTCGGTAAGATTAAGATAATTTTTAACTGACAATTTTATCCATCATTGCTACACAAAATTATTGTTTCACTAGCCGAAACCTAGAAAGCCGCAACATCTGATTTAATAGGTCTTGTTTTAGTTACTAGTTTTCGAATTACATCTTCGCCCCGTGGTGATAACAATTTCTTAGTTGTGGCAATCATTGCTTGCTTGTTGTCTGCTGTTGGTGCAATGGTTGATATTACTTGCGCAATATCTGCTGCTGTCGGTGCAGGTTTACCCCTAATTTTGTCGGCTATCTTTTGTCCGACCGCGGTACCTGCTGCAGATGCCCCAGTAGCAAATGTTTTTGACACGTCTACGGCAATAGATGCAACTTTATGTGCGCTTCCTGGTATATTCTCAACAATCCTTCAAAATATATTCAAAAGAAATCATCTACGATCTTTCTTCAATAAATATTTCTTTGTTTCATTATTTATTTAGTGCTGCCTTACAAAATTAATTTACCTTGCGTTCCCTACGCGGTGCGTAAGTGTAAGCAATAAGTAACAGTTTCATTGTTAAGATCAAGTTGTCGCCCAGATTGATCTGTCAGTTGTATATTTATACTTGATATTTGATTTTCGAGATTAACAGGATAGTATATTATCTGACGAGGATTAACTTCCATCAGCGATCCAGGTGAAACATCTGAAGAAAAACTATATATTGTCTGTCCTTGACTGCCTCGAGCAGAGTAAGATCCAGACGCAACTGAACAATTAATCAGAATTGTATTTACTTCCATTATATTTACCGGAACATCACCATCGTATGATATAGTCTGTTCTGCAACAGAGCCGTATTGTTGATTGTTAAAGCCTAGCAATGACGCAATACTTGTTGCTGGTGAAAAGCCAATTAAAAAATTATTTTTAACGTAATTCTGGCACGTAACGTATTACAGTTTGGCGTCAACTCAAAATTGTCAGCAACACCACCTTGTTTGGCAATTAATTCCTTGATTGTTTTGTTAAGGTCAGTTACGTTATGCGCGCCTTGTGGTATTTTGAAAGATGTCCAAGCGCCTGTATTAAATGTAAAATCATCATTGATGCCTGTTTTTACGTTGGCCATTGCATGCCAGGCAGTAGCAGAAATTAATCCTATTTCATATTGTTGTGCTTGGTCAAAATGTATTGATGGATTATAGTATACAGAAACGTTTGCGCTGTCGTTTGTGGTTTGTGAAGAGTCAAATGATAACGTTGTTGACATTTTTTATTATTATTTGTAATAAAAAATCACGTTGACCAAATTTAAGTCGTTCAGTAAAATTAAGTATTCGCTTGTTGTTAGTAATCCGTTTGAGTGTAAATGATCAAGTATATATATAATCTCGTTCTCGATTTCAGTGCTTACGTTACCAGCTTCTTTTGATGATAGGAGCAACATCAGTCGATCAAGCATATCCGCGGTTGAAGTAGCGCTATAGCCACGTTTTTCTTATACTCTCCGATCGTCAAGAATTTTTGCAAGTGTGCTTAATTTATTTCTGTGGTGAGTAAAACCTTCCACATTATCTGATATATATTTTGAATAGCCTTCATGTAAAGACCAGCAATAATACCGTATCTGTATTCTTTTTTATACAATCTACTCATATTTTCCACAACAGTTGATCTAATATGATCATCCTTATTTTGATTTTCTTCACGTATCATCGTCAAACGTTCCATTAGCCGATTAAAAACCTTTTGTTCCATCCCATTGATTTGATGAATAAAAAGATCAGTACTATACTCAGTGTCAAATATTTTGTATTCATTATCTTTAATCTTACCATAAATCGTTCTAATCCAATCGTTTATTATTTTTTGACGTTTTGCTTCTCTGATATTTTCTTCCTTTTCAGACTTTTCTCTGTCAAGTTTTTCTATTATCTGTTTGTAAGGTTCGGATTGCTCTATAATTTTTTTAAAGGCCGTTTATGTTTCCGCTTTCTGTTTCTCTCCAAGTAAACCTAACAAACATTTCTCTTGTAATTTCTTTAGCTCTTCAGCAGATAGCCCTGATGTATCTGGTTGTTTTCCCAGTACAGCCTCGGTTACTGGATTAAAAAGTTTGGCAGTTTTTTCTGCTGCAGCAAGTTGTCCTTGACGTTCTTCCTTGTACTTTTCTTTTAAACGCCGCTCTTGTCGAAGCAAATTTCTTTAGTAAATCAATTTTGTTTGTCCATTGTTATTCAGTACTCCTGATAAAATTAATAAATGTTTGAAGAACGCCAGTCGAAGAAATGGGTCAATGCAACAACGAAACATTTTTTTAGGATCACGTGTTAGCTTATCAAATTAAAAGTTGTATTTGTCCGCAGTAGCTTGATGATAAAGTTCGATAAATTTATCTTTGGTTACGTCACCGCATTGCTCATTTGCTATATTTCGCACATCAGCATTATCAAGTCCGGGAAACAGGGTAAAACATCCTGTATTTCGCCGTATAAATCTGTCCACGTTATTAAATCCCTTGGCAATGTAAACCACATTACACTTTTTGTTACGTGACAACGAAAATTAAGACCGTATTTTGTTCACATCGCTGTTGTTTAGCGGAATATCGTCAAAAACAATTATTTTTTGTTCAGACGAACTAAGTTTGTTTACCGGAATAAGATCATCTGGTTGCTTGATCAAAAATATATATTCATCCGCACGAAACAAATTACGCAATGTCTCGTTGTAGTCGTTAAGTAATTTGTATTTATCCTGATGCGGACTAATTGTGTAAATATAAACTCGGTCGTAATTACCGTTAAGCAAAAGATTCATTAGCAAGTTTGTTTTGCCAGATCCGGTACGACCAATAATAAGATAATGACCATCGGGCAATTTGTTGTTGTGTTTGTGTTTCACTAATCGCTCGATATCAAAGTTTAATATTGACATTGTTATATTTCAGGTCAGACAAATTTATCACGCGTTAAGAATAAACAATGACCTGTTACACGAAATTCGAAACAACATTAACCGGGTCGGTTTCTACCGACACAGCAATTGTGACAATAAACGGTAAAGTTGATCTATCAGGGTATCAATAAAAAATCCGGCGATCCAATGACCGGAAACTTATCAATGACTAATCAGCGAGTGCTCGGTCTTGAGACAACATACCCACCAGTAAATGTGAATAACACACAAGCGGTAAGTTGCTCGCAATTAAAAACCGTCGACAATAAGCTAGATAAGACCGGAACAACACCCGGCGATTTATCAATGTCAGGTAAAAAAAAATAATAAACTTGGAAACCGCATATTCACCAGCGAATTTAAATCAAACACAAGCAGTAAGCTGGTTTCAGATAAAATACGTCAACGACATTAAACCAGATACAACAGGCGGTATTGTTACCGGAAACATTAATATGTACGGTAAAAAAAATTATTAGACTCGAACAAGATTTTTCAGCAGCAAACGTTAATATGAATCAAGCAGCAAGTTACAATCAAGTAAAATCTGTCTATGATGCTGCGGTAAAGAAAATCGGAGATGTAATGACCGGCAATTTAACTTTGTCAAACAACGCAAAAGTAACTGGACTTTCAATAAATTCACTACTGGCTGATGACGCCGTGAGTTATGCTCAGTTAAAAAGCGCACTTACTCCGTTCACTGATATGGGCGGTAAGTTGGTATACAACACACAACCTGACAAAATAACATTGGCCAACGATGATTGGCTAACCAATGTCAGATTTGCTAAAAGCAATTTCTTAAAGTTAATCGGCGACACTATGCCTGGAACGTTGGATATGGGCGTTAACAAAATAACATCATCGTATGTTCCTTCTGCCAACAACGATTTAACAAACAAGAAATATGTTGATGACAGTAAAACTTCAGCAATATCAGCTATATCTGATACAGTTAATGCCGATTATTTCGCACTAGCTGGCGGATCAATGAAAGGTCCAATCACAATGAACATCAGCAAAATAACAACAAATTATATTCCGGTTGATCCATTTGATCTTACCAATAAACTTACGTCGACTCTGTTTCTGGTGGCGGCGTAAAACGAACCAAAAACAATGTTGGATATATTCCTACGCTTGTTGAATCATCAGATAACAGAACTGGGTTTGTTGTAAGTGCGTCAACTCAATATCCATGAAATAATCTAAATCACACTTTTCTTTATAATTTTTTTTTCTGGTGGTAAAGTATGGACAACAAACGGAGAAAACAAATTTTTGGATTAAAATCAAATGTCCTGTTGCAGTTGCAATTTGGAAATTTCATTTGCGTATACGATTAAATTTTAGTGTTGGGCGAATTTATAATTGGCATTTGGAAGGGTCTACCGATAATGTAGCCTGGACAACGTTATATAGTACAACAAATACGTATATTTCAACAGCGCAATGCTTTACAATTCCAACTGCGAGTACTGTTAACAAGTACTTGTATTTTTGATTATTCGTTGTTACTGCAGAAGGTCCGTATCCTGGTCTGACCGCGTTTCAGATTTATACACTCGATGATCAAATTTAGTAAGCTGAAATTTAGTAAGCTGAAATTGAATCAGATATTATAAAAATAATGTCAGACCCAGCAATTATACTGTCGCAAAAGAATTTTACGATAATATTTTTAACCTCAACAAAGAAGTTTCTACAATGGATGTTAGCGATAAATCACAAGCTACAAACAAAATCAACAATATGAAAAACTACGCCTTGGTTTTATAGAAGGTTTAACAAAACCGTTGTCAGAAAGCGAAGATAATTTTGTTCTTGTTAATGCACATGCGAGGACCACAACTGAAAAACGCAATAAAAAATTTGATATAATAACCAAATACTGTCATCCTGATGATTGCCGCGAAGAACAAGAGCAAGTTGAAATCTTGCTTAAAAATACTGCTTGAGCCTAATAAGGAAAATACAGATACAATAATTCAGTCAGATTTGATAAAAGCACGAGCTCACGGTGGAAAAAAGCCAGAACAAACCCAAACAGATAATAATCATAGTCATCTCAACAAATTGGCAGAATCAGAATAATTTCAATTGAACAAGAACAAAAAGTTAAATGACAGTTTTTCAAAACGTGAATTTTTAAACAGGTCGGAATGTATTACCACGATAAACAAACACTACTTAAAATTGTTGGATATGCATTGGAAAATGCAACGTTGATAATCAAAGCGTCCTCGAATGCGATTATGCCGATGTTACTTGAGTATCTTGAATTTGATCCGATTATTATCAATAAATCATTAAAGATAATCGAAGACCTGAACGCGGAAGTTGACGATTACGATAATGCTGAGCGAGAAACGTTTTTCAACGAAGTTGAACCAACAGATATGCAAGCAAGATTTGATTCTTACTACGACATAAGTGAATCAGATGATGTTCCACTGCCATCACTCCAGTGCTCTAGACAATTGTCAATATGAAATGATTACACAGAAGTTGAGAAAATATACATGCAAACCAACAGCAAACTACTGGAAAATTGAGCAGTCGTTTTACAGAATTTATAGCTAATAAAAACGAGCTCCCCGCGAGTAATGCTGCCAAATTTTATATCCGCGTACGCAATTATCAGACAACATCTTGTTGTTAAATATTTTACGTTGAATGAAATCGCATTAGTAATTGAGTTTATTGATGAAACAGAAAGCGAATACAAAAGTTTGGTAAATGAAACAAAGTTGTATGAGCGTTATGTAAAATATTATAGCAAATTTAATTCATACAGCTGGTTAAAGAAAAATGAAGTATTAACCGATGAAAAATATAAAGATACTTCGTCGGATGTTTATGATAAGTATAGAAACTTTCTGGCTGATCCTGCCAATAATAAGTTTCGTGAATTTCTTGATTCAATTGTTAGTACTAAAACTTTTACTGTGGTATAAAATTTTCTGTATAGTTGACAGATTTGACTGTAACATAAAAAATATAAATAAAAACACAAATAATCGATTTCAGTGATGTCTCGGAAGATATTCCGAAATCAGAACTAGACGCACTAATGCAATATCACAAGTTTTATCACAAAAAACTTTGGTGTGTGAAATAATGTTACAAATACTACAGCAGAATACTTCGGGTAATATATTTACCATTGTTGATGACTGGTTCTGGTATAATATCAAGTGGAGCATCATTAAATCAGTTTTTGTTGATAATATCTGGAGTTGGTGTAAGTTTATCAACCGCGTGCAAACGAATTGAGCCTCGATTTGAGACCAAAATAAATGCTTTTAAAACAGCAAGCGTGACATATAAAAAATTACTTGATCAAATATGATCATATTTGTGCGGTGTCAAATACGACATGGACGATTTTAATACGCGAGTTTCGTATAATTGACAGCATGCTGATATTCTCCCAATGAGAATTGGTAAGTATAAAAATCGTTATCAAAAAACGTATCAGGTGGAATGTATTAGTGATAGACAAGCTAATATTGACAAGGTAATGTAATTTTGTCTAAATATTAGAAATAGTCAAGTATAAGTTTTATCTAACGATAAACTTTACAGATATCAAGCAAAATATTATTCAAATATCTAGCAATAAATTTTACAAATATCAAGCAAAAAATAATAATCCGATCAGTAGTAAGATTTAAGGAGGGTTTCTGGATCATTAACCCTAAAAAGCGTTCAAACAAATACATTTCGTACAACAGTCACAAATTTGTCATCCCTAATACAACCTTTGTTTTTGGTATTTCCTCGACCGTTTCGTCCAATCGGTTGTGGTTGTCCTCCGCGCAGGTGGCGCCAGGGTGGCAGAAAAGACGTATTTGTTTCGACGTTTTTTAGGGCTTCTGAGCCAGAAATCTCCTTTTATCTTACTACTTGTGGATTTCAATCGACATCTTATTACTTTCATCAAATATCAAATGAACTTGTCACGTTGACAGCATTTTAAAAACAGCATCACCTCGAATACCAGCAAGTTTTCTCAAAACTATATATAATTTATATCAGGCCCATCTTGGAATATGCCGATGTAGTCTGGGATGGGTGTTCGTTGATCGATTCCAAAACAAACAACAACAACAACAACAAAATGGAAAAAAGTACAGCTTGAAGCGGCAGAATAGATACAGGAGTTTCAAAATACATTGGCTGGCAATCTCTCTATTTTGAAACAAGGTGGGAGAGTCGGCAGTCTAGACTTAAGAGATAAAATCAAGACTCTACAACATTAAAACAAGACAAACTCCGGACTGTCTCATTGAATTGCTCCCTCCCCCTGTGCCCGAACAAACACATTATAACCTTCAGCGTTCAAATAATAGTCATTTACAATTTCAGGCTAAATTCTACCAAATCATCTTTTATACCCTCCACCGTGGCTTTCTGGAACAATTTTTAACAGGATGCTCAATGTAACGTGTCTTACGGAGCTTTGAAAAGTGTTTACTTCTAAATATCGCATCTAGTAAAGCGCCTTGTTGTAGTAATAGAACTTTAAATATTATCAGTCCTAGATTACGACTGACTCGTGTTTCCTACGGAATTATTACTAACCCCGGAGAAGAAAGTACAATTAAAAGATTAAATAGCTCCGAGCCCCCAGTCAGTAAAGCCGACGGTCTAGGTGTATAGAATATAAAAATAATAAGGTGAAAGGTATAACAATTTAGTAAACTATATCACGGTATTCAACAATTACAGGACAATATTTTTAATGCAATTGCTTCCAGTCCATACAAGACCTATTCAAATTGCCAGTTATTCATCGCGCGAAATTAAAGGTGAGAGTGTTTCCTTCCCGTGTCCCTTCTATGTTACTTATCTGTAACTTCCGTCTTGTATTCCTTTGTCGGTACTTCCGGTACCCTTGTTTCCGTTCTTCCGGCCCTCCTTGTCGGTACTTCCGGAAACCTTGTTTCCGTCTGCGGCCCTGCGCCTTCGGACTGCTGTCTATCTTCCCGGCCCTCTACGTCTTCTTCTTCTTCTCTCTCTCTCTCTCTCTCTCTCTCTCTCTCTCTCTCTCTCTCTCTCTCTCTTTTTGTCCTATCCCACCCGGAAAGCCTTTGTTTCAAATCTCGTGCGAAGTTCCTAGAACTCCTTTCCCGCTCTTTTTACGAGTGCCTAGTTTGCCCTCGGAGTGCAGTCTACTGTCCCCTCCCCCCTTCTCTAAGACCTACTCTTTCCACGTCCAAACGTGCACTGATTCTTTCCCAACGAATGCAACAGAATAATGTATGGCTGCATGAGAAACCCGCCCAAAACTTGAGTATCTTAGCTCTCATTGGATTCCGGTGGTCTGTTTGAAAACTGTCTTGGGTAATACGTTATAATGTCGGGTTTCCGGTCTCAAAGCCTAAGCCGACCGGTGATATCAATGGCTGACGGCAAAACAAACAGAGTTTCTCAACCCGCGGCAAGGTTCTCTTTGAAGTTCCCGCAAATTTGACCGTAACGCAATGGCTAAGGTACGGGCAGGGGTGTGTGTGTGTGTGTGTGTGTGTGTGTGTGTGTGTGTCTGTGTGTGTGATTTGGATTTTTAACGTAGCTTTTAACATTTTTTCAGTCATATCGCTACGATGTCTGCAGTTTGGCAGTTTATAGCGATGTCTAGCACTGGGGCATCACGCCGCAGACATGTAGCATGATGTCCCACCCAGTTACATTATCCTGACACCAGGCCGACCAGCCCTAACGCTAACCTCTTAATACTGAGCGCCAAGCGAGGCAGCTGTTAGTACCATTTTTATAAGTCTTTGGTATGACTCTGCCGGGGATCGAACCCACGACCTCCCGCATCCGAGGCGGATGCTCTATCCACTAGGCCATCGGAGCGGTCTGGTACTGACAGGTAGTTTCTTTGTTTCAGAATCGGTGTAGAGTCGTAATATCATTTAATCACGTATTGATATTGCCCAACGTACTTTGAATTACGAATTCTATCCGAAGACATGTGTAATATGAAGTAGGAATTGTCAGCAAATTTTCTCACACAACGTGACAACGACATAATGTCATTTCATTAAAAGCTGATCTTTATCGTATTCAACTTGTTGACACCCCTTTTTGTTCCTGTGGTAGTGTTGAAACCACCGTGCTTTTCTTCATGTTCAGATGCAACGAACCGAGATGATGAGAAAATTTTTCTCTGTGCGATATACAGCTATTAGCTTAGATTTACTGTTTCGGGGAAAGGGCGATTCAAATGAAAAATATAGAATCCTAACCGATACTTGACGATTGCAATAACTAACTAAAATCGCGAATGCTGTCATTGTGTTCTCCATCTCTCTCTCTCCTCATTTTGTTTTCCATTATTAGTCACTGTTGTCATGTTGAAATATGCTGCAATACTTGTATTATGTCTGGAGATACCTAATTTAAGTTGTTGGTACTTTTGCCCAATCCCATTGTATCATATTTTGAGAATAAAATATTTAAACTAATCCGTTTACAAATTTTGCTGTGGTTAGATCAAGAGTCATCACTATCATATCTATAGTTGTAAAATCGTTGTAGTTGTAAAATCGTTGTAATTGTTACACCGTTACCTTGCAACATTTGCTTTAACCTTTCGCCTAATTGTAACTGCTTTCTAACTTTTGTATCAATTTTATTACTATATTCTCTAAAGTTGATTTCTAAAATCTGTCGAATGTGCATGTATTTATAATCTGTTACTTTTATAATCTTGAAATTTAGCCAGTTATTTCGATTTTATGCTGTCTGATATTTTGTTTTATATATTTCCTCTTTATAATTGCGATAACATTTGAATATATGATTTCATTTATGCTCCTACATCAATGTTTTCATCGCTTAAGTCATTACGTATTTCTCTCCCTTCATTAAAATACCTTGTAATAAATTTGTACCGTCATACATTTTTAATGGTTGTCTGCTGAATAAGATTACGAACCGGAATTGAAACTGAGTATAGCGAACAGGGCATACAAGGAAATAGTTGGAAAACATTTAGCTGACAAGAATTTGGAAAAAAAGAACAGGAAGAAAAAGAAGAAAATAGACGGAAAACAGATTAAGGAAAAATAGGCAGTTTTGTAAATCGAGAGGAACTAAAATATCAATCATTGTAAAACTTGCAGTATCATCATTCAGGAGTAAATTTCTTCCAATGGATAATATGCAAAAATCGCGCACGGACTTAGTTGAAGAAAGATTAAATGACAACAAAATTAATTAGTTACATTAGTCGTTTTTATCAGTTAGGATAGGATTCCATCTTTACGGAAGATTGCAAATTTAGCAAAATTTAAAGACATAACTTTCATTTAAAAAAAACAACATACAATCCCTGCGAAAACAAGAAAGCTGAAAATTGTTCTTGAGACTACTGTACATGCAAATCATGTGTGTGTTATAATTCGATTTTTAACGTAGCTTTTACAGTTCTTCAGTCATATCGCTACGATGTCTAGCACTGGGGTCTCATGCCCAGTCACATTATCCGGACACCAGGCCGACCAGTTCTAACACCTTTTGCACCTTGTAAAATGTAAATAAAGGATTAGTAATGAAGGAGTTGAATCAAGTAACTATGGGTACAAAAATGGAGTAGAATCTATCTATCTATCTATCTATCCATCCATCCATCCATCCATCCATCCATCTGTCGGAATACAGATTTAAAATATGCAGTACATTTACTGATACTTAACATATCCTAAATTAACTAATCAGATTAACACACATGGTTTAGACTTGAAAGAGTGTCCAGATAAACGACTAGCATCCACTATTTTGGTAATTACAAAGCTAGATAGCATGGAATTACTGTATTGGAAAGAGCCAGCTTCCACGTTGTTGGTAATTACAAAGCTAGATAGCATGGAGTTACTGGATTTGAATGAGCCAGCATCCAGATTTTTTTGGTAATTATAAAGTTAGATAGCATGGAGTTACTGGATTGGAATGAGCTCTACCAAATTATAAAAGAGCATCAGAATTTTTCAAAATAACATATATAAATATTGGAAGATGGAATATTCTATACATCTAGTTTCAAAGAACAATGGAAAAAGCCCTCCAATGCAAGTAACCAACTTTCGTGTGCTATACATTTAACTGGAAACAATGTTATTATCGGTCTGATTATTATCTTGAAACAAAAACAGTAGTAGAACAACCATATCTAAATTTAGGATTATAGTAGATTAAAAAATTAAATTACAAAAAAAACAAAAACAATCTATATGGGAAGAAAAAAAGACATATTTACTGCAACTTGTCCAAGAATGTTAATGTTTTTAATTTGGAGATTTCAAAAAGACAGTTTTGTTATGGACTACACGCAGAACAAAGGCAGCTTACCATGGAGGAATATATTTAAAAATGCCTGATCCTGAGGAATACAAAACAAACAAGAACTATTCTTTAACACACGTGTATAATTTATCTTTGCTTGCATAAACTTTCTGCCTGACACAGATATTTTGGTATTCAGTTACATTCCTCCATTAGTGCTGTTTTTTCACACTTGTGCAAAAGAATGATTCATATGTGAAATACATGATTTATGCAAAAGTAATTTCACAAACTGAATTTCACAGCTATAAACGGATTCCAAATATGTAAAGAAGCCTTTATTTCACGCATATGACACTGTTTCACATATGGAACTTATTTTTTCACATATATGAAATAGTATGAATTATGCCCAAACTGCTTGCTGCAGAGGAAAATTGTACGTTTCTTTTGATACCGATATTAGCATTGTTTGTGTGAAACTCTTAGTCCGTCCCAGCATATATAGCTGGTTACAACTTTTGAGATGCCCTCTCCAAACTTTTTGGATGCCTGAAGGCGTAATTGCATTATTTTAATTCAGTAATTTTGTAGAGGTTTCCATTTCAATTGTTGGATCGCTAAGTGCGAAATTTTAGAGATTCAGAGGGTTTTAAGTTTGTTAATTTGTAATCAAGCACACACACACACACACACACACACATACACACACACACCTAAGTGAACCCCAGGTGCTTTAGAATTAGCACCTTTATTTGGGTTCGGAGGAGCCCAGGTAAGTGCACTTCGATTAGTTTTATTTTTATAAGTTTACAATTACCCAACCAATGATATCTCATCCTTTTTTATTGTATCGCGGGTTCCCCACTATAATATCATCTGTCGCAGACACTGACGATACGTTTATCGCGTTGTTTGTTTTTGGGACTCAAACTCAAGAAGTAGTTTCTACTGGTCCATCGAAAGTTTGTATGTACGCCTTAACCACTTCGGCTACTGTCTCAGTTAAGAATATACGATAAAATAATTTATACGAGCATACACGCTTACTGAACAGACAGACAGACATTAAACATACACACGCATTTAGATCGTATAATTTATATATCTAGTATTCTATTATTTTAAAATTTATATTAATGTAACAGGTACAGATTTTCTCAAACTAGTATACAATCATCGATTTTTACTGTTTAAAATCCCAGCGAGTTCTTAATAGCGCATAGGTATTTAGCGCATTCAACCACGTGACCTCATGTGGGAAACCCTGCGTGTTATTAATAGCGCATAGGATGTTTTAGCAGCTCGACACGTGACTGTGGCAATGTCTAAACTGTGAGAATAATTGAGATTCCGGCAATGTAATTGTATTTGGAAACATACGTTATGTTACTGTAATACAGTAAACCCTTACATATCTGCTGACTTAATGATCTGTAATTAAATCGTTGTTGTAATAATAATAATGAGTGATTCTGCGCTTACCATGGAATCTCAAACAGCGAAATTATCTCGACAACGACTAGATGCAATTAAGAAGTATCTTCCAGTACGTGATTCTATCAAGCAACAGCTACAACAACAACAGGATACTCATGTGGAATTTACAGAGGGTACAGAACAGTTATTTAAATCTGTTACAAAAACCACTAAAGATCTTCTTCCGTCGTTGGAACAAACCGCTAAATCAACCGAAAAAATAGCAAAAATAACTAAAAAAAAAAACCAAAAGATTCTCCGAGAACATCCAGGTGAAATAGCTGCTGCTCAACCACAATTACGGGAAGAAATACAACAAGAAATAGAGGGTATCGATCAAGTCCGAGCTGAGATTGGTGATATAAAGGACCTTGTTGAATAAGAACCAGAACTTGTTGAAAAATCTCCTGCCCAATTTACCGAAGAAGGTAGTAAATTACTTCGAGAAAACCTTATAGTGGTCGCTGAAGCAGGATATCAAATTCGTCGTGAACTATTAGATCCAGAGACTGCCGATGCCCCCCCCCCCAAAAAAAAAAAAAAAAAACTGGACTCGTTTTGTGTTTCGAAAGTACCATGGTATAAAACAAATTAGTGGTGAATATAAGCTTTTATTTGAAGAATTTGAGAAACAAGTCAAAGAAGCTAGAAAATCTCCATTACTTGGAGATATATTATCGCCCAACAGATCACAATTTGGACTGCCTCGTGTAGAGGAAGAAGAAGCAACCGGAAGTGGCCTTGGTACTCGCGGTCGACGTCGTAAAAAAACAAGGTGGTAATGTGATCGCTGAATCACTGGCGATTCAGGATAAACTTTGTCCAAATAACATCGTCGCTGATGTTGATCGACTAGAAATTTTCATTGGTGGAAGACGAGCCAGCAACAATTCCCACGAAGTCATCAATGAAGCAGCTGCTATTTGTCAGTGTTTATTTACCGGTAGCGTCATGGACAGTATCATCTATCGGGCGCTGATCGATGAAATTACCGACGATTACTACAGTGAGTTATCAATTAGATCGGCGATAACAAAATAACATGATTATATACAATGCCCAACGTGGACCTGAAAACGTCAGGGTGATAAATTCACGATTACCGGTTTATAAAATTATCTACTAAGATGGACTCGGCGATGTTATTCAAGATTTATTTAGAAGGATAGCCCCCAAAGCTATCCCGATGGCAAAACAATTAGGTATGAAAGCCATCAAAGTTGTTCGTGATAAGGGTATTGGTACTATTGGTGATGTTGCTGGTAAAGCATTCTCGGCGAGCAAAGATAGACTCTCGCGATTAGTACGACGAAAACCACAACAGAATGTGAAGCATTCCAGCGCAAGCATTCCAGTAAAACTGCCTAGCACCGAAGTGATGCCAGGAAGTGTCAGCAAAAAAATAAATCAAGCTGCAAATGAGCGGTTGAAAGAATTAGCTGGTAGGCCATCTCTGACAAAACAAGCCTCCGACGAGATAAAAAAAAAAAAAAACAACCCGCAAACCTAATAGCGGGTAGTGGTCTGTCCCGTTGTCGTCGCTGATCAACCACTTTTTGATCAATGTTTGAACGTCGTTTTAGACAGCAGCGAATATAATAAAAATGTTCAAACGTGTATCTGATCCAGCATTTGACATGGACGCCCCAGTACTCAAGGATGAGTCTGTGCGTGATTATCAATATTATTATTATGAAGCACGAGAACCAGACCAACGTGGACGAATGGAATTACAAGTCAAAGATACATCAAGGTATTTCTTGCCCGCCGAGGCATTTATTGAAGTTCATGGTAAACTTAAGAAAAATGATGATACCGCATATGCAGCAAATGAACGATGTGGATTCGGTAACAATGGTATTATGGCGTTGTTTAACGGTGCCAGATATATCACTGACGGTAGAAAAATCGAAGCATGCCTCGATAACGTTGATGTTGCTACGACAGTTATCTTGCAAGATATTCCGATGATTATTCACGGTCCGCCAGTCCGTCCATGATGTTCGCGAAGGGAATTATTGACCACCCTGACGATAGGCAGTATCTCGTAGTACAATTAACACAGGTTAGCGCCGTTGATCCTCAACCAGCTAGAATGATACCTCGACCAGCCTCTCCTTTTGCGACCCTACAGAGTGTTAATCCAGAATTCAACCTGGGATTTTCAGCACACGATCTCAGGTTAACGCAAATGGTGGATCTTCACGTGTGATACCACAGTCACATATCTTCGGATTCTGTAGACATGTTAGAAACGTTATCTTCGGAGCAAAACATACAGATGCATTAGTTCGACGGGCCCCCGACAACGATGCTATCTGGTGTGCTGGGATTGGCGGGGGTGGTGCTGGTAAAGTAACACTAACAAAACTAGCATTATGGATGCCAAGGATGACTCCGTCGTTGACAGAAGAACAACGATTATTATCGTTCATGAATAAAGGCGGCAAATCAACGCTGTCGTGGCTGACAATGACCTGTTGTAGTAAGGGAGAAAATAAAAGACCCTCCAGATATTCTCCGACATTACAACGACCCAACAGGTGGTCGTCATGTGTCACCGGGTATTGTCAATATCGTGTCGACGATTTCTGTAAATCTAGTGTGTGACTCAGTCGACGGGAGCTATACCTCATCTGGGCAAACATTACAAGGGCAGGCACAGCAGGGATATGTTCTTTACAGCTTTTCTCCAGATGTCCCGCCGGGTCATTTGATTGTGTCGATGCCATCTAATCCTGTTTATTTACGAAGTCATAATCCATCGCTGTCACAAATACGTTTTCGTCGAACCGACCAAGACGGTAATTTATTGGACACACGTGGCGCATAATTGCCAGTTTGTATGTGCGTGACATACCCTGATCAGCCTCTCTCAGCCAATGACAAAGAAAAATACATGTGTATGTCGTTAATTGTTTTGTTTTGGGTTTTTTTTTTTTGGTTTTTTTTTTTTTTGGTTGTTTGGGCCATTCCTCCTTGGCGGATTCTGGCATCTTAGCGGCGGATCGCAAGCGTTGATTTTTTTCAACACTGAGTTGAACCGCGAGACCATCTTGCCGCAATTGTTGGTCGTAGAGATAATCTCGTTAATGTTTTCCTGGTTCATTTTGACAATAAATGTATTTCTTCAATAAAAGATTTTATCGAGACCAATTCGATAACGTGTTGCTGGATCGTGTAAACGTATCGTGATGAATCCATGCGGGTTTTTCTGAGCATGTGCGAAGAAGTTTTTAAACTTACCTATGTCCATGTCGCCGGGACACCATGTCTGATGAATATTTTGCAGCGTATGTGTATCGACACCGTTAAAAATAACTAAAAAATTTACAATTATCTCTAATTACTTTGGGAGTCTGAGTACACCGCTGAGTAACGTAAATGACATCTGTGTTTTTATGTCTGCCCCGTGAAAATATTCTGGCTGGATTTACTTGTTTGTCAAGCATGACATCATCGTAAACCACTTGATTGTTGATATCCCCGTTAAGATCCTCGAAGAACGGCGCTTCATCAATGTCTGTGATTGTCGGATACTCCCCTCCCTGCTTTGTCGGGGTGGAATTTCTGGGTTTTGGTTATCGTTATCTAGAGGTGATCGCCGACGGTGTAATTTGCCCGGAACGAGTAAATACCAATAGAAATTGAGAAATTTACAGGTGGAATAGATAAAGAGCTGAGCAGGTATACAGAACAGAATAACACGAGCCCCCGTTGCAAATAAAGACAAAATTTAATCAAAGATTTCTAACAATAAAGATCATAAACAAAAGTAATAATAATGCGTTATGATTGAAAGATACACTTCTTTCTTTTTGAATTTACTTCTTCAACGAATTTTTGAATACAAAAAAATGATTCTACCAATAGCCGATCTGTTAAGCGAGAGAATTTAAATCATCATTTAGACCAAGTGAGATATATCGAAAACATTGCCTTGTACAGTGTCATAACCTGATGGTCTTGATGCAGTCCAAATTCCACAGCGACTATCCCTTTTGACTTCCTTGTGCCGGAAAGTCTGGGTCTCCTCCACTTTTGACTTCCTTGCGCCGGCAAGTCTGGGTCTTCTTCACTTTTGACTTCCTTTGCCAAATTCACAGGTTGTCTCACCTCTTTCGCCCTTTCCAACTTTGTCCACTTTGGGTTCTTAATACGCAATACGTAGATCGTAGAGCGCAGAGCTATCTCGTCCTTCCAAAAAAACAAAATAAGCAACCTAAATCTTCCGTCACATTGTACTGGGGGAATAGATCAATACCTCCCCCACCGTTATGTCAGATAAATTCTATCCTAATTTCAAACAGATTCTACGGCTATCTAGTCTAAGTGGCCATGACAGACCGTAACAACCTAGTTTCACAAAATTAATGGTCAACTAAATGGCTACTTCAACATCCCACCGAGATATTAGTTCCAGACTAGTCTCAATTACACAAATGAATCAAATTCGTTGCAGTACTGTATTTATACAACAATCAAGAGGTTATCATACGTGAACTCATATATAGGTCGGAGAATTCTCACGGATTCTCGCATCTCAACTAAAATAAAGCATGAAATTCTAGATACATAATTTCCTATAATAAACGAGACTATACGTTCAAACAAGTCGTCAATGTTTATTTGAAGAAAAATATCATTGTACGGACTCAGATAAACGAACTCAACGCAGGTATACCATATCAAGAAATTAAATCTACGAACTTAAACAAATAAATCCATGCAAATACAAGCAAATAAATCGACAAAGCATCATAGTAGTATCAATGAATTACATAAGATTGTTGCAAATACCTTGTTTTTCCAAGCTCTCACTTCCAGAACGTGTCTGTCAATTTTTCTCGACAATTGCTTCCCCTGGATGATTTCTACGAGTGAGGTTACTTCTTAACCCACTCAGTCTATATTACATTTGTTCTCTTGTAGAAAAAAGCGTAGACTGATTTCAAAATTTGCTGTTAGCACATTTAAACTGAGAGTTTTTCATGTGAAACCATGCCACCTTCACAGCGTGACCAATCTGGAGGAAATACGTTTCCCGCCTGAACTTGCTAAAACAATGTAGTTCGTCTGACAACCTTGATTACCCAACTGATTCCTGGTAACTTTCAGAAATGACAGTTTTTCATACCGATCAGAATTTGACCCCTTCCTGGTCAGTTTAAACAAACGTAGCCTTAATCAAAAATCGCTAAACTCGTGACAGAGACTGTACCAATCCGTGCATTATGGCAATTTAAACGTGCGCAGAACTCCATATATCTAATTAATCGTACACGTGTCCAACTAAATGTGTTCTACAGAGATCGACAGAAAAATTTGCTCCATTACAGTGATAAATTCAATAACATCGTCTTCAGCCGCTGCAGATTCATTAAATTCCATCAGAACATTATAGCATCGTTGGTCATCCACGGATGGCGCTACTAAATAAAGTTTGTCAAATTTGAGCCACCTCATTATCAGGTTGAGCAACAACTGAGTTTTACCCGACCCAGATGGACCAATTATAATAGCTCGAATGGAATCTGGTAACATTGGATGATGCTTGAACTGTGCTTGCTCACGTGTCGCTGAAACGTCAATCACGTTCATATTGTACAAAATATATTATTTATAATCATGAGTTTATATTGTGTTCGATGCAAAATGGTCACTGGTACAACATTTCTGAGAGCAACCACGTTGAAAAATAACACGCTGACACTTACAGGTAAATGTGTCAAATACGGCACACAAAAATATAGGTTTGTGACGTTGGATCGCTCTGCGATCAATGGTGACGATATTGCTAAGGCGCACGGGAAAACACCTGGAACGTCATGGGCTAAGTATTCTGGTGAGAAGCATCTTCCAGGATATAATTATTGTGGTCCTGGAACTCGCCTTGATATTAGACTTGACGAAAAAAAATCAACCAAACCAGGCGAATTTCCGGGAAATGCGATTGATCAGGCGTGCCATGTTCATGATGTCGCGTATAAAAATCCAGATCTACAACAACGACATATCGCAGATGTCAAGTTAATTCATACTCTGAATTTGATAAAGAATAAAAACATACGAGAATCACTCGCGACTTGGTTGATAAGATCTGCGATGAAAGGTAAAATAGTGCTGGGAGCGTAGCTACCCGAGCTGGCAATTAAACCTCAACAATTACATAATGGAGTCGATTTGTTATAGTCCAAGAGGATATTGGAGAGGTACAGCAGCAATTTTAAAAACTCGCCGATGAAGCAGGTTTCACACGAGCTGTAGCCGCAGATTGGTTGTCACGACAGGCCATATGGCAAATTTATCTCCCACGCCCCAAAACGATTCAACATGGACGATTTGATGT
Source organism: Megalonaias nervosa (assembly GCA_016617855.1). Classification (NCBI taxonomy): domain Eukaryota; kingdom Metazoa; phylum Mollusca; class Bivalvia; order Unionida; family Unionidae; genus Megalonaias; species Megalonaias nervosa. Next base: position 155,694 of record JAECUM010002357.1, read on the forward strand.
CAGCACACGCAACGAAGTTCATTAGGCAGATATCTTATTACCACATGACGTACATAAAAGGCGCACATACAATTACACGTTGACTGTCGTAGATGTTGCAAGTAGATACAAAGAGGCTGAACCGTTATCGTCTAAAACAGCAACTGACGTCGCAGCAGCGTTTGAACGAATTTATTCTCGATGACCCGGGCCACATGGTGGCCTGTGATGGCCACAGTTGCTGCAGGTTGATCCTGGTAAAGAATTTCTCGGTGCAGTAACGACACTGATGCAACAACATAATGTTAAAATCAGACGTGGACACAGCGATACATCGCGATCAGGCAGTTGTTGAACGATTTAATCAAACACTTGCACAGCGACTCTTTGGACATCAATATCCCCAAGAAATGTTGAGAGTAACAATGAGCGTTCAGAACAGCTCTCGTGAATGGGTTACGAGACTACCTTATGTGGTGGCCGAGTTAAACAACGAGGTCACGAGTGGAATTAACATGAAACCTGCCGATGCAGTTGCGAAAAAAAAACACACATATCACGACGAAAATCACCAGATCAGCTACAACAACCAGTGTCGGTCAGCAAAGTAATAGTGAGGTATTTATATGAACCTGGTGAACTTGAGGGTGGTGCAGCAAGAGCAAATGATCCCGTGTGGAGTGTAACAATACATAAACTTTCCAGCGTTGTATGATCTACTGTACAGCCACCAATCTATGTCAGTGAACAATTGCAGGTAATTCCTGAAAACACCAAGTTACCACCAGACTGGATACGCGCCAACAAAAAACGCTAACAAGAATCACATGCGTTGAGGAACGAAGCTCCTCTACGTCTGTTACATTCAAAACATGTCAGAGAGACATTTTCGCGTGTGTGGCAGAGACTACTATCGATTCTGTCCACGGTAAATTGTCTTACGTCATTATGAAAATATTGCTACAACATTATTGTGTTACAGCAGGCTCAGTGTTTATTTTGTCGTTGTTTCATAACAAATTCCACATCCAGATCAAACTGGCGTAACTTTTTTTATCATCTCACATAATTTGTCAATTTCTTCTTCACCGCGTTAATAATTCCGGGTGATGCTGTTGTTTGTGACTCTGTTGGCAACTCCAACACGTAGACAACCCTTTGTAACTAAGATATTTTATTACTCTGGACACAGCCAGATAAAATAAATTTGACCATTCGATGCGATCATCGACAGTCCAGATATTGGTATCTGATATTGTTAATCCCTGAAACGAATGAATTGTTATCGCATATCCCAGAGTCCAGCACGATGGGTTTGGTCGTGAAACGACTTGCGTCTCCGACGCCGACAACGCCTCTTGTGCAGCCTCTACTAGAATCTCGACGATATCATTAAGAACGAGTTTTTGTTTGGTCTCCGTTCCTGGAATATCAACAAGTATATTTTGTCGGCGTGTATCTTTTGATCGATAACATAATGGAACTAGCTGATCAGGAAATTTTTCCTAGTGAAGCTCAAATAATTTACGCTGAAGTGAATCACGGACGTTTTTCCTGGATGCAACTATTAGATCATTAGGGCGCCGTACGTTCCAGAAATCTGACATTGGAGTCTCTGAAATTACGGTAAGCAGTATTTCACACTGAACTTTGTCAGGTTGTAATCTGATTAACGATTTCAGTTGTCGCAGTTGTTCATCCTGTGATCGATGGTCGTACAAAACTTCTTCATAGTGGCTAATATAGTTGATCAACCATTCGTGTGTTGATTCGCCTTTAAACGGCAGAGGTTGTCCATGATCGCCACACATGATAATTGCAGTAGATTTTGTTAATAACCAATCAAGAAACCTTTCTAAAACATCTTTGGATACTGTACAAATCGCATCCCAAATAACTATTCTCGGGTTGGTTTTTTTTCGCCCATTGAGCGTCCGTGAATCACCTCGCCATCTAAAGAAACTATGATACGTTCATGTGCTGACCCCACGTTGTCTCATCTGTCTGGCAAGCCGGTGAGTTGGTGTCAACACAATCATGTCAGAGTTTTTAAATAATTCTATTTCACGTGTTGTTTTACCAGAACCACCTGGACCATTCAGATAGACCGTGCTATGTCTCGTGATTGGATCGTTTACTGATGGTGATGGTGATGGTTCTGATAAATTGACATTAAAGTAATAAATATCTGGTATTTTAACGTCAGCCGACTCTGAATATTTACGTATTTGCTCACGTTTTATTTGCCATGAACCCCAGCTGACACCGCTGGTGTCTTCACCGATAAATGGCTCAAGAAGGTCCATTTTACAACGACTAATATAAAAAGAATCCGTGGCGACTCCAACAGCGTCATTGGGAAATCTATTGATCATCGATAATAGTTTTATTGATGAGAAGGCGAGCATTGATGATCTTAACTGATTAAATTGAGGAGAATAGCCGTCGCAGTAGCTAATGATCGTGCCAATAATTATTTCATCTCGTGTTGTTGCATTTCTCCCTGACACCAATATACCTTTTGCCGCTGTGTCCTTGATGACAAAATCTAGTTCTGCTGGATCCATAATTAATCTTGTACAACGATGTGATGAACACTGAGTAGATTTACCAATACTTTTTCTGCATACTTCTTTGTCATCTTGCGGTAACCAAACTTGTTTTTGTTGTTTGTATGAAATTATCGCAGAGATTACCGTCAACGATGTTAAAATCTTTGTGTCTAACATATATCGTAATATCTCTATTGGAGCCCAAACATGCTGATTTTTTTGCGCAGCAGTTATTGAGATTGACATTGGTATCTGGTTTATTAAAATGACGGCCGAACCAAATTGGTATAACAGGATGAATACTCGCTGAATCGCGAATGATTCAATCTCCGAAAATCCAGTGTGATCGATATTTGGTAGTGGCCCGTTTATTGCAACTCGTGTCATTTCGTGTGTTGGGTGCCCGAACCGTTCAAAAAAACGATGACACTTGCCAAGTCCAAGTAAAGCCGCCGGATGAGCAGCAACATTGTCGACAGAAATCATATCGGAGGAATTATATTTTGTGTTCTAAAGACCGCCTTGACCAAATTCGACACAAGATTGTGATATATCATCGAGAAATTCTTTTGAAGTTGGTCGCCATGAATTTGTTTGTTTGGTTATATGCACAACAACAGACGACGCCGTAAAACAGTTTTTGAGTAATTCATCGTTGTCTATATTATGTTTTACCAAAATATGTTTCATATTTTGTTGGAGTGATTCATTCCGATAAATAACTCCAGATGGTAACTTAAACTGATCAAATGTTGATTCATCTATAGAATCATCTTCATGAAATAACCAGACTGATACAGGGTCATGCTTACTTATGTTGTAGACTTCTTCGAAGATGTCACTATGGTAAAGTCGTATTATACTCTCTCTTGGAAATTTTGTTACACACTCAGTCCAAGCATGTGAATTATGATCAGTTATTGGAGCACCGCATGTTCTATATTTGTTCGAGTAATATAAAACTTAACGCGTTATTGTTTTCTCAGTTACCGGAAACATTGACAACTTTTCTAAAATAACCACGTCATCTGTCTTAGCTCCAATGATAAGAGAGTTTTCCCATTGTGCAATTTTTTTTATTCGCAATTCTGTAAGTTCATTCCTGCGTTTTGAGTTTACAAAATGTCCTCTCACACGTTGAGCTACACAATTTAACGCGCCTGTTTTCATCGGAGCAAGAGTAGCATTGTCTGGTTGATTTAAACGATAAATTGCGTAAACAACAGCGGACACTGAATATGCGTTATTGTAGTATGGTTTGTCGATTCATGTGAAATTACCTGGTTTAAAATTTTTGCCCAAGATAACTATTGATGCTGATCTTGATTGTTTTACCGAATCCAGTTTATCACGAGTAATCCAAGTCGGACCATCATCGCTAACATGTTAAACAATAAATTTTATTCTAAACAGATATCGTTTGTCATCCACAAGATTATTAATAATAGGCACTGTTCGTTTGTTGTTCATGGTGGAATCGATAAATGTTCCGTCACCATCAATTTTAAACGTTAAAAAAACATGAGACGCACCATCGTTGATAAATTTGTTCTTCGCTTTTTTGATAAAATCATGCAACTGTAGTTCGAACGGTGGCTGTTTCTTATCTTTGGTTAATCTGCCAAAATCTGATTTGGTGATGTGTTCTGGCTCAATAATTGCGGATAACCTTGTAAACTCTTCGTCGGTTGCCTCTAGTGATCTGATGTAATTTTTTTTATTATATTTAAATCATCTCTTGTTTTTGATAATATGATTTTATTCCCGGTGAGATCCTAATATTGTTGCTGTAGTAATTTAGCTTCATCCCACCGGCCAATGTTATATAATAATATTCCTTTAACTGAACTTTGTTTTAATTAAACAAAATAAATTATATATAAATGTCGCAAATTAAAAACACTTGTCGATGGTTGCCTTTGGGATCAGCTGTACTATGTGGAAAAAACTGCCGTGGAGATTATTGTGGAATTCATTTATATAGTATTCGACGAGGTAATACCGACTCAAAACCTTGTCTGGTTTGTGGAATTGGTGTCAAAGGAGTGACACAAATATGTGTATCTTGCGGAGGAAAAAAATGCAGATCACTCAAGCGATATTTTGAAATAACAAACGCTGACGATGACATAAAAATCAAGAAATCAACAAGATTATATAGATCGTCACATAACAAAAAAACAAAATGATCAAGACGTTGACGAATTAGTTAGTGTAGATAGTGAAAAATCAGTTGGTGTAGACAGTGAAAAATCAGTTGGTGTACATAGTGAAAAATCAGTTGGTGTACATAGTGAAAAATCAGTTGGTGTAGATACTGAAAAATCAGTTGGTGTAGATGCTGAAAAATCAATTGGTGTAGATAGTGAAAAATCAGTTGGTGTAGATAGTAAAAATCAGTTGGTGTAGATAGTGAAAAATTAGTTAGTGCAGATAGTAAAAATCAGTTGGTGTAGATTGTAAAAATCAGTTGGTATACATAGTGAAAAATCAGTTGGTGTAGATAGTGAACATCAGTTGGTGTCGGTAGTAAAAATCAGTTGGTGCAGATAGTGAAAAATCAGTTGGTGTAGATAGTAAAAATAAGTTCGTGTAGATATTGAAAAATCAGTTGGTGTAGATAGTGAAAATCAGTTGGTGGAGATGGTGAAAAATCAGTTGGTGTAGATAGTAAAAAATCAGTTGGTGTAGATAGTGAAAATTCAGTTGGTGTAGATAGTAAAAAATCAGTTGGTGTAGATGGTAAAAAATCAGTTGGTGTAGATGGTGAAAAATCAGTTGGTGTAGATGGTAAAAATCAGTTGGTGTAGATGGTAAAAAAATCAGCTGGTGTAGATAGTAAAACATCAGTTGGTGTAGATGGTGAAAAATCAGTTGGTCTAGATGGTAAAAATCAGTTGGTGTAGATAGTAAAAATCAGTTGGTGTAGATAGTGAAAAATCAGTTGGTGTAGATGGTAAAAAATCAGTTGGTGTAGATGGTAAAAAATCAGTAGGTGTAGATGGTGAAAAATCAGTTGGTCTAGATGGTAAAAATCAGTTGGTGTAGATGGTAAAAATCAGTTGGTGTAGATGGTAAAAAATCAGTTGGTGTAGATGGTGAAAAATCAGTTGGTGTAGATGGTAAAAAATCAGTTGGTGTAGATAGTAAAAAAATCACTTGGTGTAGACAGTGAAAAATCAGTTGGTGTAGATGGTGAAAAATCAGTTGGTGTAGATAGTGAAAAATCAGTTGGTGTAGATAGTAAAAATCAGTTGGTGTAGATAGTGAAAAATTAGTTAGTGCAGATAGTAAAAATCAGTTGGTGTAGATTGTAAAAATCAGTTGGTATACATAGTGAAAAATCAGTTGGTGTAGATAGTGAACATCAGTTGGTGTCGGTAGTAAAAATCAGTTGGTGCAGATAGTGAAAAATCAGTTGGTGTAGATAGTAAAAATAAGTTCGTGTAGATATTGAAAAATCAGTTGGTGTAGATAGTGAAAATCAGTTGGTGGAGATGGTGAAAAATCAGTTGGTGTAGATAGTAAAAAATCAGTTGGTGTAGATAGTGAAAATTCAGTTGGTGTAGATAGTAAAAAATCAGTTGGTGTAGATGGTAAAAAATCAGTTGGTGTAGATGGTGAAAAATCAGTTGGTGTAGATGGTAAAAAATCAGCTGGTGTAGATAGTAAAACATCAGTTGGTGTAGATGGTGAAAAATCAGTTGGTCTAGATGGTAAAAATCAGTTGGTGTAGATAGTAAAAATCAGTTGGTGTAGATAGTGAAAAATCAGTTGGTGTAGATGGTAAAAAATCAGTTGGTGTAGATGGTAAAAAATCAGTAGGTGTAGATGGTGAAAAAATCAGTTGGTCTAGATGGTAAAAATCAGTTGGTGTAGATGGTAAAAATCAGTTGGTGTAGATGGTAAAAATCAGTTGGTGTAGATGGTGAAAAATCAGTTGGTGTAGATGGTAAAAAATCAGTTGGTGTAGATAGTAAAAAAATCACTTGGTGTAGACAGTGAAAAATCAGTTGGTGTAGATGGTGAAAAATCAGTTGGTGTAGATAGTGAAAAATCAGTTG